>CM057347.1:527322396-527486737 GCA_030015575.1 Agapanthus africanus | reverse complement strand
CCTAGATGGGAAGTGGCCACAAATTAACGCTTTCGGGGCAAATTCGTGGATCCTCTCATTGCGTGTGTTGTGTGCTTGTGTGTGTTTGTTGTGTGGGGTTTAGGGCTTATGGTCCAGTGCCCAAAAAAAAATGTAATGTTTTCTATACAATGATTTTTTAGGTAGTCTGGTTTGAATAACATGTATCCAATGTACTAATAAATTTCTATACAATTACTATTATTGCTGTTACTAATACATTATATAATATATAAATTACAACAATGAAATTGAAACTCAAACCGAAACCAACAAAACCATCCGAAACTTTTCATATCCAAAAAAGGTCGATACCGAATATGAAAACGAGCTCTCAAACCTTAATTATGCATGCTACAACACAATGAAAATCATGAAATATTCAAAAACCTCAATTTTTTTTTCTATTTTTCTTCGTTTCTTAATATCTTGCATGCTATAGCGGATGATAATCGCGAAATTTACAAAAATCCTAAAATTATTTGTTTTTTTTTTCAAATTTACAATATTCTACACACTAACACACGAAAATTGCATAATTTAAAAAAATCTCTAACTTCCCTATTTTTCTACGGGTTTTCAATATTTTTCTTGCTATATAGCACACACGAAAATCGTGAAATTTTCACAAAACCGCAAAGATTTTCAGTTTACTTTGATTTCTTAATATTTTGCATACTATAAACGAAATTATATTTTTTTAAATCTCAAAATTTCATATGGTATTCTTTTTTTTCAATATTTTGCTTGCCATACCACACGAAAATCACAATATTTCAAAAATCTCCCCAAAAATTTTCTTCAAATGTTCAATATATTGTATGATATAGCATATGAAAATTGTGAATTTTTTTTAATTAAAATTTTTCTATAATCTTCAAATTTTCAATATTTTACATGCTGCTGTCACACAAAAATCGTGATGAAATTTTCAAAAATCTTAATATTTTTTGTTTTTAATATTTTTGATTGCTATACAACACACAGATCACAAACTTCTCAAAAATATCAAAATCTTCTGTTTTCTTCCATTTTTAATATTTTGCTTCTTATAGCAAACGAAAAATCGCTAAATTCAAATATCTCAAAAAAACTTGTTTTCTTTCGGTTTTACGTTTTTTGAATGCTATAAATAGTACACGGAAATCTTGAAAATTTTAAAAATCTTAAAATTTTGGTTTTTTTTTTCGGTTTTTTTATTATTTTGCTTCCTATATTGAGCATGAAAATTGCAATATTTTCAAAATTCCAAAATTTTTGGTTTTTTTTCGGTTTTTTCAATATTTTGCTTGCTACAAACAAAAATTGCAAAATTTTTAGAAATGTCCACAACAAATCTATTTTCTTCGCTTTTTACATATTTTGCATGATATAAAACATGAAAATAGCAGAAGTATCAAGAATCTCAGAAAAAACTGTTTTTTTAAAGTTTTTCCATTATTTTGCATGCTATATTAGCACACTTAAATCACGAAATTTTAAAAAATCTTATAATTTTATGGTTTTTTTTTTTTTATTTTCTAGTATTTTACTTACGTAATACTTATCTTCCGCGTATCAAGGAAACAAAAGGCCATGTGAAGTAAAAGAAGAAAAGTCATCGATTGCTACTAAGAACCTAACAGTACAAAGAAATCCAGTGCGAGTGACTCAAACTCTGGGTGACTGGGAACCCCAGCAACACACGTAAATCATGATTTCTTTTTAAATCCTAAAATATTTTTTCTTCAAATTTCCAATATTTTGCATGCTATAAACACAGTGACAAATTTTCAAAAATCTTTTAAGAAAAGTTTTGTTTGGTTTTTCAATAGTTTGCTCGTTATAGCATATAGAAAACACAATCTTCAACAATCTCAAGAATTTTCTATTTTCTTTAATTTTTTAATATTTTTTGCTTGCTATATATAACATGAAAATCACGAAATCTTCAAAAGTCTCAATCTTTTGTGTTTTCTTCGTTTTTTTATATTTACATGTATAAATCTCAAAATTTATGTTTTCCTCTTAATATTAGCACAAAAAAAATCGCAAATTTTTTTAGCTCTTTCAAAATAATAATATTGAGTAGGGCGCCAATAAAAAATTCTCCAAGAACCAAATGTGAGGATTAAATTGGGGCTAAATAACAATTTTTCCACTAAAGTCCAAGCTAGATAAGGATATATTCCCTCATATAGCTTTATATATTATATATAGATTGAGAGGTTATCGGTTTGATTCCTAAGTGGGGTCGCCTCAAAAAGAAGATGCGGAAAACATCATACCCCTTTTATCCAGTTCGAATGTTTGTCAGAAATCTCGCAATCTCACAAACTGCGTTGTTGGCTTGATAAGCAATATAAATGTTTGGAGCAAGAATAGATCAAACTTACGCATTTTTTCACTTCTTCCAGCCTTAATGGACCAGAAGGTTTGAGCCGAAGAGCTTGACGCTCTGAAGTTAAATTTGATTGTGGGGGACTTTCAAGCTCGTCTACGTCTGTTTCATATCTCCATTCCCGATAATTCGTACGGTAGTTAGAGTGGCGAGAATGGTTGTTCCTCCACTGAAAACCCTCAAAACTATCAAAAGACCAGTACCCATACTCATCCCTTCCAAAGGAAGATCGCAATATTGTTTCAATGTCATCATCGCTTTCACAGAAGTTGAAACCTCCATTTCCTGAACGAAATAAGTTTAAAGACTTAAGCTTAGTGCAGTCTTTAACTAAAGACAACAACTTGATCACACTAAAATATTCAGTCCATGCACTTTTAATTGGATTTAAATCAATAAATCACAACAACCAAGATGACAAATTTTTTTTAAAGTGAATTACTATATTTATTCAAGATGTGCAACACTTTTCTCTCAACAAAAAGTTTGTGCCCAACGGTAGACACTACAAGCGATCCATTCTTATTCATGACTTCAGATTTGTAAGCCATTACTCCCCGCAAAAATTTCAGAACAAATATTTAAAGCATCATTTTGAGGAAAAAGGAAACCAATTATTATACTGATTATATAATATGAAATGTACACGCGCGTACAACCCCCCCCCCCCCCACAGGCCATCATGATATTCACATCCTTATATATGTGCACATCAATTTTGATGTGAATTGGATAGTGTTTGTCCTTGCATCGAATGATTGCAAAATTTCACAATGCAAGAAGAACGGACAGAGTATCCAAACAACATGAAAATTGGTGTACCCATAGTTTTAGGATATGGAGATCAAGCTGATGGTGCCGATCATCTCAAAAAACGATGGATGGTTGACTTTTTGACTGCCAATGTAGAAAAAATATCTAAAGTACCACTTTATCCTCACACACACACACACATAAAAGGCGGTTTCACATTTTTAAAAAACACGAATCTAAATAAGGGCCGTTAGATCTTGTGTTTTTAATCAACGGTTAAAATTAATTCAGCTTATTAAATTGTTAATAAATAGAAGGTAAATATTCTACTTCTTGATTTTAGAAAAAAATCAATATTGGGCAGTGAAATATTTAGTATTACCTACACAATATTGGACAGTGGAATATTTACCTTTCATTTATTAACGATTTAATAAGCTGAACTAATTTTAACCGTTGATTAAAAATACAGGATCCAACGGCCCTCATTCAGATTCATGTTTTTAAAAACGCGAACCCGCCTCATAAGATCCATACCGTCTCTCTCTCTCTCTCTCTCTCTCTCTATATATATATATATATATATATATATATATATGAGAATAATGGAGGAAAGATGTCATAGGAGGAAATTTCCTCCTATGGCGTCGAAAAAATACACCCTTCCTCATTTTTTCCGCCAATCAGCACCCACCATCTTCATCGTTATCATCTAAGATGTGGGTACACCAAATTTCATGTGATTCTACAACCATTTCACCGTTGATTTAGCAATGTAAAAAGTTCTATTGTCGGTAAACCGTATTTTGAACCCACTAAATCAACGGTGAAAAAATTGTAGAATCACATGAAATTTGGTGTACCCACATCTTAGATGATAACGATGAAGATGGTGGGTGCCGATCGTCAGAAAAAATAAGAGAGTGTATTTTTTCGACGCCATAGGAGGAAATTCCCTCCTATGGCTTCTTTCCTCCATTAACCTCTCTCTCTCTCTCTCTCTCTCTATATATATATATATATATATATATGCTATTGTGTCTAAATTTTAGAGAGTTTTTGTCTCACACCACAAGTTTGAATCAACGTATGACATTTGTGTCCATGTCTTTTCTAAGATGTTCAACAAATGATGCTGGGAAAACAGAGTTATCATATGGTCTTCAAAAAGCTTGTCAATGATCTCTAGGAGATAATGTGATTGGTACAAAAACACGTGGGTATAAGTAGGTAAAGCTATGCATTGTAGAGAACTAACTATTATGAGAAGAATTGGATGGGAGATTAGATCATTCCTATCACCATGTGCTTAAACCAAGATCAACACTAGTTTCTCACACCTTTGCACTCGTTATGCACAACCTTAATGTTTAGGATGAAGTCCTATGGTGCATGTTGTGTGTTAATGTTATTGTGTTAGTTGATGAAACTAGAGAAGCGATCATTTTTTGAAGTTTGAAATAGTTTGAAATATCTAAAACTTTTAGAATTATCACAACAAACTCACATACATGGAGTACAGATAAAAGAACAAAATGAGTGCATATGCATCCAAGACAAGTTGGCGGCAGCTCCCATTGAGGATACATGAGGGAGGCTTAACTGGGATTGTTGGGGCAGATGCTACAAAGAGAGCATACTGTGAAGAAACACCGTAACTAATGGAACAACAAGAACTGAAGAAGGCCCAAATGACCTTGGATCGAGAAAGTTAAAGAAGAGCAGAATACCTGTTAACTTAACTGAGATGAACACTAAATAAAAGGAAAGGAATAACAAACCGAATACACAGTGCAAAAAGAAATATGACCTTTTTACAGCTAACATATTAGAAACGTACAGCTATTGTTTACTCATTTTTAGAAAGAGATAATTAAGTGAACATCTGATAAGAAACATGACTTGAGATACGCTGCAAATGAAAGTATAGTGGATGCAATATTTCCTTACGTTTATTATTGTACCTTCCCCATTGAGATTCATTGGAGCTAAAACCATTAACTTTTGCTCCCTTTGACCAATATTGCTTCCTGAACCATGCTGTGTCATCATTGGTCGAAGCAGATTTCTTGTTCTCTTCATCCCTCCAGCTCTGAAACATGAAGAAAAAGGTAAGGGATTAAAGGTGGGGGCACCCAAAACAAAGAATTATCAATTTTGAAAAAATGTTAAAAGGTGCCCAGATGAAGGATAAAAAGTGTTGATGATGTTTCAGGGACAGCTTGACAGAGAGATTAACATTGAAGTATATGATATGCTTGTCTTTTAGCTGAAGTATACATAAATTAGTTATGTTCTATGTTTCAAAAATGGATACATCTTCGCATTTCAAAACAAGTGCCTCCTAAATTTCACCTGTTGATTTAGAGAAGTTCAGGCTGAGGAGAACTTATTGGGCAATAATAACAAGCATGCTGGTTTGTCGATTACTATGTTTCATGATCATGGGAGCTGTTACAGGAGTACGCAGCTACTATATATGATCATTTCCATACTTGATCAATTGAAATTGACCGGAATCTGCTGCATCTATATAGCAGCATCAAAGACTCTATTTGGAGACCCATCTTCAATGCCCACATGAATGTGCATTAAATGACGTCTGCATTATAACAAGGTGAGTGAAAGACAAGCCTACACTAAATAAAGCATTGACAAGAGATCAATAGAAAAAATAAATAAAAAATTGAGGAGATCAACATTATATGAATTTTCTACAAAAAAATTCTGGGAGAGGCTCTCTAATGGACAACCTTGATTCTACATAATTATCAGGATATAAAGTAGTTGGCACAAAGCTAACCCGACTGATTGGTTTTCTGCTAGCTGTTTTGCTTTGTAAATACACAAAATACAAAGATATGCAATTTAGAGATATAATAAAGCAAGCCAGTTATAAATAGTTGATCAAAACCTCAAAAGATCTTAACAAACATTCAACGAATATATCTAAGCTATTGGTTGCAGGGTATGAACTCTCCAAAACTGTAATAAATATAATCAACCTTGAGATTAAAATTTGTACGTAAAGGAATTTTGAGAACCAAATGCAGCAAAAAGAAAAAAAGAAGAAGCCCAAACAACTAAAATATAGAAGGTTCAAACTAACCTCAAACAGGTAGTCAGTGAAGTTAGAGATATGCCGCAACATTTTCATTTTTTTCTCCATCTTATTAGCCCTTCTCGCATAATAGTTGCATCTCTGCAGGTAAAATTTGCTAGTATAAGTCCAAAGAAACTTTTTATTCCATATAATAAAACAAATGACGCATAAGACCTTACAAACCTCTGCAAGTACATTGAACTCTGAAGATGTTACGTCGAACATGGGTACTATTACATATAGAAATGTTGAATGGATATTCAAACTGAATACAACCGTCAAACATGGTCACTGCTTTGTTAGGTGAACTTTATGAGGATTAATTATGGAAATATCCATATATGACTTTCAAGTACCAAGATGAATTATATTAACAATTTCAATCCCACTGATATAAATTCTTTTCAAGTTCAATATAGTGAGATCCAAAGCACATAACTTTTGTGAATCAACAGGGGAAGTTGCGTAGTTAACCACAGTGACCGATAGATATTGAATAAGTAATGTGTGTCACTATCTAACACGAAAAATCCATTTACTATTTTAAACGAATTGATCTCTATAATAGCATTTCATTACCATTTTGCCCATATTTTGGTAGCAACATGTAAAACAGTAACTAGAACATTCATATTTCATGTGTTCTCTAAATAAGCCAAGAACCATGTCAGTTTCCACAATCTAACATTTCAAAGCAGAGTTGGCAGCAATTATTACAAAAGGTCCATTGGGCTATGCCGCCATCATAGGTAAAATCCAGTATTCCTAATAAACAAGATCTCCTGGTCCACATCATCAAATACAAAAATTGGATGGTCAAGAATATAGCCACTTGTGGGCAGGGAACCAGAATATCCCTAAGATGCTCTCTACACCTACATCTGAGAAAATTCATACAAACAGTAAAATAGTGAATATTTAACCATTCGATCATGATTGGCATCTCAAACTCTGACACATCACAACTGAGACATGCATCAATATACAAGGGGTTTAGTATGTATTAGTTGGCAAACATTTTAATCCTCCCATCAATTGACAATCTACTTTAGAGCATGAAGTCTAATTATCAATCCTAACCAACCACACAAATACCATTTTATATCATGTAGAGTGTTTTTCGTCAACCTATTGAGGTAAGATGTGCTCGCTTGTCCGGCGTGTACAGATTTCCCCTATCTAGGGAAGACAAGGGTTTATTGATTGTGTGGATTCTAATCTCTGGCAGTCACGGACAAAACTGTTGTTAATTACCCATCGTTTTGAGGCGAGGAAACCTCCTATTACCAGGTCATGCGGATCATGCGAACTCATTATGTTGATGTGTGCTTTGCATTTGAAAACGATCTTAGGTCTCTTTCAACATATTGGGGGCCATCACACTGGAACCCGCTGCATGGTCAACGGTCTAGGGGTCAAGAGGGATAGCTCTCAGGGCAGCGCCCCGAAACAAAATTTATTGGAGGGAGGGAGTTGAGTGTCCTGGAGGGCTCTGAGAAGTGGAGACAAAAAGAGTTGGCCTCCCGAGTTCAGAAGGCCTTCCTAGAGGCGGGAGACCCTTTTGAAGGGGGTCCCGATAATGGGGGACCCTTTGAAGGGGATCCCGATAGTGGGAGGGACCCCTTTAGGGGGTCCCAATGGTGTGAAAGGGGTCCTGTGACCCCTTGGAGGGGGTCCCTATGGCAGGAACCCTTTGGAGGGGGTTCCGAAGTAAGGATCCCTTGAGGGGGATCTCGAAAGGGGGGAACCCCTTTGAGAGCGTTCTGAAGCAGGGACCCGAAAGAAAACCCTTTTGGTGAGGTTCCGATGGTGAACACGGGTGTACGCCGTGTTCAATCTTTCGATGAGGGAAACATGGGTTGTGACCCATGTTCTCATGGATCTCGCGGGAGATCCCGCGGGAAAGAGTCTTTGTGAGGCGAAAGTTTTGAGCTTTTGCCCCAAAGTTATGGTTTTATGAGCTTGGGAGGTAAAACCGATAGGTTTCACCAAAGTCCTTCATCCATGGTGCTTGCTTGGGATGAGAACCATGGGCTTTCACCCCAAGAGACCTCCTTCTCTTTTCTTAGTTTTGATGGGGAAAGGCAATGTCTTTCTCTTACTTTTGATGTTAGATTAGTTTTATTCGAGACTTTAGCCAAGCAAAGAGCTCTCTTGTGAGTTTTCTTGAGAAAGAAGATGAAGAGGAAAGAGGCTTGCCTCTTTCTTGATCGAGGCTCAAAACCCTAACAAATTTTATGGGAGAAAAACTTGTTCATTTCATCATATGGTGGTTTTAAATACCCATACATGTTTTGTATTTAAGCCCTTGGGTTTTACAAAATTGGTTTTTTGCCTATTTTTAAAACATTATTCATACTTATTACATATTAAATCTATCTTATTACATTTTCTCGCTTTTCTAGGTCGGAGGGGGGGCATGCTTGAGCTTGGACCGGTTGGGTTTAGGCCCACTTGCTCGGGCCCGGGTTGATTGGGCTCGGGCCAACTTGCTTGGGTGTTGACTTTGACTTTGACTTTTTGATCTCGATTGTGGGGTGTAATTTTTGACCCCGACATATCCAGCAACCATAAAACAGGAATTCCACACAAATGTCTTGCATTGATAAAGACAAAGATGACCTAATGCTAAAGCAGTAGAACCTAAGCTTCCCTCTTGGTATGTAGGCCTAATGTGGCTCGAAATTTGGGAGAGCAGGTATGGTCTAATCTGGACCTAACACTCCTAAATCAAAATAGTTAAAAGGCGTTAGTTATATGTATGCCCTAGAGAACATTATTATACATGTGATGTATATTATAGTGGATGCTTGGACATATATAAGAAGGACTTTCTTGCTCGACATGATAGTATGCTATCTTGTTGCTCTTTATCTTAACATGTACACTTATTGTCTATATATTACATGTTGATAAAGCCCTTAGGATGGGTACTTGACTATCAGGATTATGCTACAGATTATACTAGTGGGACATAGATAGTCGGTAAGTACATCCTTCAATTGTTCCTAGTCGTGAGAGTATCGAGACGGGTCATCGACATTCCAGAGTAGACTAGAGTATACGCTTCTCGACTCATATGATGGGCGATGGATGATCCCACATCCATTGGTGTTTGACATCAGAAAAGGTATACGGGTGCTCAGTGGAGACTGGGTATACTGGACGGACTCACCGAGAACTCCTAAATAGTATTATACCTATCGTCAGACAACAGTTCTCTGGTGACACTGGTACATATTAGTCTGTTGATCCGAGATCGTCATAGAGTCTTATGTGATTCCCACTGTGCTTTGATTTCCACCTTACCATGTTCAAGAGATCGTGTAAAACGGTGGTTTTTGGATACAGTCCCGAGTCATATGGAGGCAATGAGCGATAGGAGGGGATTTCGTCTCTCCCGATATTGGGGGTTGATGTTGCGCTATACTCGATTGGCCATAGCAGGAAATCTCTGACCAGGGTTGCTGAGATCTACTGGTAAGTGTTATCAGTAGTTTCTCGAACCGTTATGAGCCTCACATCGGCATGACTTATCAGGCTATTGAGGTCTGACGATTACCATCCCCAGGCTGTGATATGCGACATATCAAACGAAGAGACCGGACTGTACGGTAGTGTTACTGATTGGATTCGCAGGAGTATGAGCAGTCTTGCTTGTTGATCTTCTGATCGCTCAATACACGGGTGCCCGTTACGTTTAGCAGACCGCTTGCGGCTTGTGCGTGACTGATATGATCACCACCTACTGCCGGCGTATTGACGAGTCTTTTGAGTCATACACAGAGGTTTCCTGGCTCAGGCGAAACGAAGTAGGAGCACATATGTGATATGTGCGGGACCGAGATTAATACGTGTATGTGATACCGTATTCTATTTTCGTGATATGTGATATAGCCGAGTTATCGAATTAAGTGTTGATTCGATAACTTGATACATTTGATATTAGTCGGTTGTATGTGATATAGCTAGACTATTAAATCAAGTATTGATTTAATAATTTAATGTATAATTATATATTTGATATATTAATTTACATTAGCTATTATTTGCTCACTTAAGATTTCTTTTTCTCATTTTGTACACTTAGTATATATGTGATATATATTAATGTACATTCTTTTGTGGCATACTAGATACATGAGACATGGGTGTATGCGACTCGCACCATGCTTATTATAATGATGGATTTTATTTATTTAAAGTAATTCTAAAATTGGGTGGAAATTAGTCATATGGTTGATGCTTAGTGGAAGCTTGTAGACTCATTAACTAAGTCCACCAATTTTGTTTTACTTGAGATATTTGTTAACCCAACCATTATCCCAAGCCATGGTTAAGTCTCTACATGAGTTGGTATGAGATATTATCTCACCCAAGGTTGCCATTCTACACTTCACTTTTTCCATGGTTGCTTTTCATCTCCTTTCTCAAGTTCTCTAGCTTTTGGGAAGGTGAAGAAAATGAGTGAGAAAAATATTTCTAAAGTGAGCAAAATTTCTACTTCATCATTCTCTACTAGATTAGTCATTTAGTTTCGGGTGTTTGCTTCACTAATTCCATATTAGTGAAGAGATAGCTTGGGTTAGTGTCCGCTCGAAGTAGATCATCTTCAGCCTCGAAAACTTCAAGCAAGCTTGCTCATTTCACCTTGTGGAGCTTTACTAGATTCCGGAAGATCACTATTTGGAGCGAAGGGACTACTACAGAATTACCCGACTGGTTATTGGAAAATGTTTTCAATATCAAGACTAAAATGCAGGGTTTATAATTGTTAGGCATGTGATGTCTAAGGAATTCATTTGGTTAGGCATGAAATCCAAAGTATGTGATACATTGGATTTATGATGTCTAAGCTGGTTGCGGATTTCAATTGTTGTAGTTTTCACTTTTTTTCTGCGACCGTAAGTGTAATATGTGGTGTATCGCCGGTTTCGTTGCTATATGTCAACGACAATTAGGATACGCATATTTACTTACGTTGATGACATGTGATGTTATGTGTTGCTGTGATATATTATATTGGATCGTCGTGTTTTGAATAGCTGGGTTTTTTTTTTATGTGAGATGAGAGTTTTTCATTTTCATTCATGTAAAAACTTATATGTAATATTCTTTTATTGGGACACTTCCGGGTTAAGGATGATGTCACCATTGATGTATATTATTTACTTTTCCGTATTAGAATAGACCCAAGGAGGAGAGCACAAGCAACCGGGTTCTAGAGTCCAATGGGAGACCATCTCGAGGAGTCGAGACCGGGTCTCCTAACTCTAGAATTGGTAGGGTTGCTTGTGGCTCTCGTAGAGGTCTAGGGATGTGGGTTTGGCTATTCATCACGACCGTGGAATCCATATTTTTTACTGGCTTAATTAAAACACGGAATTCCTAATATATCCAATATTTCATATGTGTTCTTCTGCTGCTGATATTCTGTGATGTGATCACTTTATATGATGAGACGAATGCTTATATTATATATATAATGTATAATAAATATTGTTGCTTTAGTTTCTTCTATGATGCTTAGGAAGCATAATTGATGGGACTTCATTAATGAGATTAATGAAATAAAAGAAAACTAAAGATGTTGCAGAATCTTGTTTTAAAAACTAGTAGTTCTAGTTCTTGCTTTGCATAGCGGTATTCTTTGTAGAATATCCAGCACCTTATTCGATAAGGAAAGAGCCGAGATCCCTTCACCGGTAGTGACCTCTTTAGCGAAACTAGCAGATACTATAACCCACTTGATTATGTCTTTTGATTGCTTTTTTAGTTCATGAATTGCATAGTGGTATTTGTGAAATATCCAGCACCTCATTTGATGAGGAAAGAACCTAGATCTCTTCACGGGAAGTGACCTCTTTAGCAAAACTAATAAAAGCTTAAAAAACACTCCTTTTCAAAATCACTCGATTCTACAACGATATCAAGTTCATTACGCAAAAGGTTTTCTTAAAAACCTGTCGTAACCCTCCGTCATTTTAGAAAGTAGAGTACTTAGTATTCGTGCTACGTTTGTTGACCATAGTTAAGACGTAGTGTGCGGTAGCTAAGTGATGTCTTCCTACACAGCATATGATATGATTAATTAGGACAGTCATGTGACTTTATTGACCATAGTTAAGGATCATGTGGGGTGAGTCTAATTAATCACGGAATGACGGGTAAAACTTGATCAGTGCTTATGATTTGTTGACCATAGTTAAGGTCATAAGTCACTAGGGGTAAAAATATTATCGGAAATTTCAAGTGTTGAAATTTGCAATGAAATTGCATACCTTCTATGAGATAGTTGGATCCCGATATCCACTGTGGGTAAGAGTTACTCTTAGGAGAGTGTTACACATTACAATTAGCCGATCAAAGTAGGTGTCTAGAAAGGTGTTAACGGAGTTACACCCCTGGGAAAGCGAAATTTATTTTAATTAGGTCCGTGCGAAAGTACGGGGAATCTCCCTCAAAATACCGACACTGGCCTGGCCGAAAAATTGGTGAACTTGTAGGGTGTAATTAATCCCGGCTAGTCTTACCTTTTAGGGTTTGAAGAAAGATTTAATAAAAACAGTAGGAACCATCCTGATTAGATAAAATAATAACCAATCTGATTTTGCAAGAGCATACGCTGAGTGTTTTCTTCTCTCTCCTGGTAGCGACCATGCCATGCCTTAATCAAGATAATAACATGGATGTATTGACCGAACATGCTTATTATACTGAGCTGGGAAATGTTGGTTCCGCTCTATTTTATAATGTTATAAGTCCGAGCAGGAAATAGGGGAATATCCGGATTCCTACGCAACCCAATCGAGGAATGAGCATGTTGATACATATTCTTCGGGTGCGTTTATTACCGAGAACTGTTTCTCAGTATTCTCTACGTCCTAGGTATGAGGTACCGGATCAAAATCCCATATATGTAATTTGTTACATGGGCTACAAAAAAAGGTAGAGAACTGGAATTGGATGATGTCTCTAAGTGTTAGAGAATGGTGCAATTGTTAGAGCCAAATCAGTTGGCAAATATCACCTTATATTACCAAGTGGTAAATGCATTGATTTTGAACGAATGTTATTACATACCGAACCTGATATACACCATTACATCAGTTTCTTTATTAAGTTAAAGAAGGATATAATTTTGTATTGCAGGATAATGTTGTGAACATTTTTCTGAATCAAGAGTTGATTGAATCAGGCACGTTATGAAACAGTATATACGTTCTAAATCAAACCACAGTTCAAAGTATATAGAACACACACAAGAGTAGTAGTTCAGAAATGAACGAATCCTTCTTGTGGCATTGAAGACTAGGTCATATCAATGCGACACGACCAGCTAAGTTACATAAAGATGAATATGAGAATCTATTCGAATTTTCATCTTATGATACTTGCCAGTCTTGTCACAAAGGTAAAGTGACCAATACTCCGTTTACTAGAAACAGAGAAAGAGTTACTGAACTCTTAGGACTGATACATGGTGATGTATATGGTCCTATGTCTACAAATGCCGGGGTTGATTCTTTGTACTTCATTACATTCATCAACGATCTCTCAAGATTTGGATATGTGTTCCTGTTGAAACACGAGTCTGTAACTTTTGAGAAATTCAAGAAATATAAGCTTGAAGTTAAGAACCAGACGAGTAGAAGTATCAAGTCCTTGATGTGATCAAGAAAGGAATACTTGCGCATAGAGTTCCTGAAGTTTCTAAAAGGAGAATGTGATTCTCTCTCAGCTTACTCCTTCGTATACACCACAGCATAACGGTGTGTCGGGACGAAGGTATCGCGCCCTATGAGATATAGTGCGCTCTATGATGAGTACAGCTAAGTTGCATGTTTCCTTTTGAAGTTATGCACTTGAGAAGCTGCATACCTATTGAATGAGGTTCCATCCAAATTAGTGCCTACCACTCCATATGAGATATGGAATGGAAAGAGACCATGTCTTAAACGAGTTGAGGTATGGGGTTGTTCGGCCTATGTTGAAAAGCAAAATCCGGACAAGCTCGAGGCAAGGTCAGTTCTGTATAAGTTTGTTGGATATCGCGAACATTCGCGAGGGTATATCTTCTACTCCACTGAGGGGCAAAAGCTGTTTTGTTTCTCAGCATGCCGCCTTTTTAGAAAAGGAATTTCTTATGAAGAAATTAGTGGTCATGAGGTAGAACTGGAAGGAGTTCCAGCTAGACAAATTAACAGCTGATGATTTGGTAAAGCCAAAGGACTCAATAGTCTCCGACGAACCTCAGACTCTCCGCGATCTAGTACGGTTCCTCATCCACCTAAGAGATACTACGGTTTCCTCGGTGACGGTGGGAGCGAGAATTGCATCATGGTAGATGATGACCTAACTAGATTCAGGCAGTCCATCACGAGTGGAGACTCAGTGAATTGGCTGGATGCTATGCAATCAGAGGTGGAATCCATGTACACCAACAAAGTATGACTTTGAACGTTGCATCTGAAAGGGTAAACCCCATCGGGAGCAAATGGATCTTGAAAAGGTTCTTGGTGTAAATGGAAAAGTTGAGACTTTCGAAGCTAGACTTTTTGTAAAAGGCTATCGTTAATAGCCAGGTGTGGTTTATGATGAAACCTTTTTTCCAGTGGCTATGCTTAGTCCATCAAGATTAGAGCATGCATCGCGGAGTTGGAACATCTGTTTTGATATAGCAGTCAAAGAGTTTGACTTCATCAAAAAAGTAGATGAATCTTGTATACACAAGAAGGTCGTAGAGAGTAAGGTTGTCTTCCACGTATTGTACGTAGATGACATACTCTTGATAGGAAATGGTTTCCTATCAAGCTCCTCTTATCACGAGAATTCTTCACGAAAGATCTGGATGATACCTATTACATCTTGTGGATTATGATTTATGGTGATAGATTTAAGTGGATGTTGGGAGTGTCCCAAATTCAGGTACATTAACACCGTACTAAAAGGGTTTAGTATGGAAGATTCTAAGCGTGGTGGTTCGCCCACTTACTCATGAATCACTCTCCAAAAAGATATCTCCCGAGATTGATTTAGAGAGAGCTCGCGTGCAAGGGATACCCTATGCTTCGGCAGTAGGCTCTATCATGATGTGATGTTATGTACCAGACCAGATGTAGCTAACTCACTAGGTGTAGTGATTAGGAATCAATCGGATCTTGGAAGAATTACTGGAAAGCTGTGAAGGACATTCTTAAGTACTTGAGAAGCACTAAAAAAATGTTCTTGGGGTTTGGTGACGGTGAACTCCGGTAGGAGTCCTTTACCAATTCTAGCTTCCAGAGTGATAAGGTCGACTGAAAGTCAGTCTCGGGCTTTGTCTTTACCCTCAGTGGAGGGACGGTATGTTGGAAGAGTTCCAAGCTAGATACCGTGGCAAACTAGACGATAAAGACTGAATACATCGTTACCAACGATGCTACCAAAGTGAATGTCTGGATAATTCTTGTTCATGAGATGAACATGGTTCCTACCATTGAGAGTCAAATAACTGTTATTGTGACAACAATGGAGTTGTGCTTTGGTCTAGGAACGCCGGTCCCATCAGCGATCCAGACATATTCTGAGAACGATATCACCTAATCAGGGAGATGGTTGATCTCTAAGAGATCGAGTTTAGGAGAGTTGGCGCGAAGGATAACACCGCAGATCCACTCACAAAGGCATTTTCCTAGAGAGACTTTTATGGGACATTGAGTATAAGATACTACAACAAATGGCATTAATGCAAGTGGGAGATTGTTAGTTATATATATGCCCAGAGACCATTATTATATATGTAATGTATATTATAGAGGATGCTTGAACATATATAGAGAGGACTTTCTTACTCGACATGATGGTATGCTATCTGATTGCTCTTTATTTTAACATGTACACTTATTGTCTCTCTATTACATGTTAATAAAGCCCTTAGGATGAGTACTTAACCACCAGGATTATGATGCAGATCATACTAGTGGGACAGAGATAGTCGATAAGTATATCTTTCAATTGTTACTAGTCGTAGAAGTATCGAGACGGGACATCGATATTCCAAAATAAACTAGCGTACGCTTCTCGACCCATATGATGAGCGATAGATGATCCCACATCCATTGGTGTTTGACATCAGAGAAGGTATACGGGTACTCAGTGGAGACTGGGTAAACTGGACGGACTCGCCGAGAACTCCTAGATGGTATTATACCTATCGTCAGATAGCAATTCTCTGGTGACACTGGTACAGGTTAGTCTGTTGACCCGAGATCATTATAGAGTCTTGTGTGATTCCTACCGTGCTTTGATTTCCACCTTACCACGTTCAAGAGATAGTGCAAAACGGTGGTTTTTGGGTACAGTCCCGAGTCACATTGTAACGTTCTGAAAAAAATCGTTTAGGTGAAATTTCCGATAATCGGAAAAATAACTGGTGTTTTCCGTAAAAACCAAGATATAATTATTTTTCAATATAGACTTAAGTATACATATTCTAGCTATGTGATGGCTAGTATTGATATTTAATTAGTAGCTTATAAATTGTTAGTTTACTTAAATATTTTTTCTTAATTAATTATTTTTAATATTATTTTAAGTTTTCACTAATATATTTAATTAGTGATTATTACAATTTGGAGTGGGTTAATTATACTTTAATGCACCATGACACATCTAAACATATATTGTAACATGCTCTCTCAAGGAAAAAAAAATTGGGATGGTTCTAGTTATATTTGCATAGAAAAGATGAAGGGAAATATTGAAATAAAATGGAAAATGAAAGGATAAAGAGGCATGGTGGTTGATATTTGAGATATGGGCTTTTCTTGACTTGGTATTTCACACACACACACCCTCACCCTCTCCCCTCTATGCTGGCCGAGCCTAAGGCAGCCCTTCTCCCCATTTTCCCATCTCATTTCAAACCCCAAATTCTCATCAAAAAAGAAAATAAAAAGAAAATAATTAAACAAGAAAGCATGGGTGTATAATTGAGGTATGGAGAGTCGACTTGAACACACGACACACATACCTCACTCACTCACCTTTCCCTCTCATCTGGCCGAGCCATTCCAACAGCCCCTCTCCATATTTCCCACTTCATTTTCCATCAAAAATCCCCAAAAATCCATCAAAAATCCAAACTAAAACCTCACAAACTCCTAATTAAACCTTACCCATTATTCTTTATTCAAATCTAGCTTGGATCAAGGAGCAAGTTAGCATTTTGGAGGCCAAGATTTTTGCAAGTTAGATCTACAAAATTGTGAGGCATAAATCTTAACCCTATAGTTATTTTGTTGTTTAATTATTTTAGATCAAACTTATTTAGGTATTATTATGGTTTAATTGAAAGTTAGAATTCTATAGAACGGGATTTGAGTTTAATCTAGGGTTATTATCAAAGAATCAAGTTAACTAAGTATAGGTCATCATCTCAAGTCTTGCAAAATCTAAGCTGGTTGCTAATTTGCAGATTGTTATTTTTTAAATTGTTTTAATTATATAATTTAGCAAACTAAGTTTTTAATTAGTGTGTAATTAGGTTAAATTAAAATTTAGTTAAGCTTTGTGTGGCTTAATTAGGTTATTAAGTGATTATTGTGGCCACTACTTTTGTTAAAACATCAAGTTTTGTACTAAAACGGTTAATTGATGCTTACTAGGTTTTGGAATAAATCAATTTTAAATAAGTTTGAGGTTTTGATGGATTACTACCTATTTCATATAAAGCTTAGTGTGTTGTGAACGCGTGATTGGTGCGATTGGGTTTTTTGTTTGGTAGTTGCCACGTATAGCGACCCTAGTTGTGGTTTGTGGCGTTGTCGCGAGCGCATTGTGTACACCAAGTGCGTGCGCGCTTAGTTAGTGCGCGTGGTTGACTTGTATTGTTTGTGCCCGTGACTATTTATATATTTATTCTCTTATTTATTTGTGTACGTTTTTAGGATCGGGTGTAGAGGTGTCGGATATGGTGCAGAAATGGCAGAGCTGAAATCGGATCAGATTAGCCGAGGCGTCCCGGTGAGTAGATGTGCACATCTACGAGGGAATCGTCTGGATGGCGCGAGGCGCCCGATAGTCAGGATTACTAGTAGTGCTTATACTTATATGCGTAGTCTCCTAATCATTAATCTCATTGCATTGCATCATCATAAATATATATGATATTATCTCATAGGACACTTGCACCATTACCATTGGTTCATACCACATGCACTATTCATGCGAACACACACGCCTTTGGTAATTGCCATGTCACGAACACTATAAAACTTGCTTAGAATCGGTATATGTGCATTGCATCATATATGATCTGTAAACCTGTACCTATATAGTCATTTCATCAAGATGGATACGTAGAATTGTTAGTCATGTATATATACCTCATTACATCATGATTCATGCATAGCTTCTAGCCGTACTTCGCATGGTATATACTATCGTATCATAGACATCCATCATCACCGACATGTTTACATATTATGATTCTTCTCGAGGATTTCAGTATTTATGAGATTTATGGATTTTGGAGAAACCTCAAGGATTTTAAGAATGTATTATCATTTAAAAGTAAAAATTACGGTTTTCTCGTGATATAATGTGTGTGGCGTCCACCATGGGTTTTCTCGGTTCTTGAGTGGTATCATACACCCGATTCGAGAAGGAGCATGAACCGTCTATGGATGCATGGTGGACCCGGTACGGTACCTCGGGGCAAGATGGTCGCAGATGATAGCGTTGAGCCCAGCAGGGGAGCACTACCAACCGGTTATTTGTGACGCGGCGGTATCCGGAGGATACCGACGTAGTCGTGAGATTTGATGATATAGGCCGATCCGGACTGACGGAGCCCGAGATATTGAGACATTGAGATATTGAGGTATTGAGACATTGAGATATTGGGATATATATTTTGTGTTGATACATGACACGTGTTTTCTGTTGATTTCATTGATGATACTTCAGTTATTGCACAGAGGTTTTTCTAAAATAAGAAAAAAAATTCTCATACCAGACTTGTTCAGGTTTCGTGTTTGATTATGCATTCATGTTGCATGCATGTTAGTACATCGTATTATATTGATATGCGTACGTTGAGACGCATTTGAGTGCATGCTTACGATAGCCTTATTAGATGTTACTTACTACTCACGAGTTGACAACTCACCCCGTTGTGCCACAGTATCTTGCAGGTTCGACCCGTCAGCACAGTAGCGGCGGACGTACTTTCTCCTTTTGCTTCATTGCATCGATTTGCAGTTTTGCTCGCAGGGTAGGCTGCGAGGATATGTTATTCCATCATGTATTTTATTTGTATCTAATATACTCCATCTACCCTTGTATATTTTGGACTAGACGATGAGACTCGTGAGATTTGTATTGTGGTTTGGTGTCGATGCTCACTTGAGCCGACGTGGTATTTTCTCATTTCTTGCTTTCAGATGCTTATTGTGCACTTTTGATATATATTGCATGTGGTTGTGATTCCGCCATTGGCAAAGAGCTAGCTCCCGCTTGGGGATACCTTATTTTCATCATTTATATGTATTTTCATGTGTTGTATCCATTTGGGGACCAGTATTTACAAAGGAGACTCTACCAAAATTTTCGGGAAAATCTGATGTTGCTTTAAAATGTTTAATGTCACTTATTTTGTTAAAACCACTTGCTTTAAAACAAGTTTTCCTTCACTCAAATTGTCAAACGGTTTAGTTTTCTGGACTTTGGCTTACTTAGATTACGTTGCGCTTTGAGACGTTTCGTAGTTAAGTGGCAATCACGTTCCGTACCTTCGGGTCATGACACACATGGATGCAATGAGCAATAGAATGGATTTCATCTCTCCCGGTATTGGGGATTGATGTTGCGCTATACTTGATTGGCCATAACAAAAAATCCCTGACCAGGGTTGCTGAGATTTACTGGTAAGTGTTATCAGTAGTTTCTCGAACCGTTGTGAGCCTCACATCGGCATGACTTATCAGGCTATTGGGGTCTGACGATTACCATCACCGGCCTGTGATATGCGACATATCAGATGAAAAGACCGGACTGTACGGTAGTGTTACTGATTGGATTTGCAGTAGTATGAGCAGACTTGCTTTTTGATCTTCTAATCGCTGAATACCCGGGTGGCTGTTACGTTTAGCAGACCGCTTGCGGATGGTGGGTGACTGATATGATCACCACCTACTGCCGGCGTATTGACAAGCCTTTTGAGTCCTACACAGAGGTTTCCTGGCTCAGGCGAAACGATATATGAGCACATATATGATATGTGCGGGACCGAGATTAATACGTATATGTGATACCGTATTCTATTCTCGCGATATATAATATCGGTCGGTTATATGTGATATAGCCGGGTTATCGAATCAACTGTTGATTCGATAAGTTGATACTTTTGATATTAATCGGTTGTATGTGATATATCCGGATTATTAAATCAAGTGTTGATTTAATAATTTAATGTATAATTATATATTTGATATATTAATTTACATTAACTAATATTTGCTCACTTAAGATTTATTTTTCTCACTTGTGTACACTTAGTATATATGTGATATATATTAATGTGCATTCTTTTGTGTCATGCTAGATAATACATGAGACATGGGTGTATGAGACTCGCACCATGCTTATCATAACGATGGGTTTTATTTATTTCAAGTAATTCAAAATTGGGTGGAAATTAGTCACATGGTTGATGCTTAGTGGAAGCTTGTAGCATCATTGACTAAGTCCACCAATTTTGTTTTACTTGAGATATTTATTAACACAACCATTATCCCAAGCCATGGTTAAGTATTTACATGAGTATAATAAGATATTATCTCATCCATGGTTGCCATTCTTCACTTGACTTTTTCCATGGTTGCTTTTCTTCATCTCCTTCTTCAAGCTTTCTAGCTTTTTGGAAGTAGAAGAAAATGAGCGAGAAAAATATTTCTAAAGTGAGTAAAATTCCTATTTCATCATCCTCTACTAGATTAGTCATTTAGTTTAGGGTGTTTGCTTCACTAATTCCATATTAATGAAGAGGTAGCTTGGATTAGTGTTTTCTCGACGTAGATCATTTTTTTGCCTCAAAGACTTCAAGTCTTCTTATTCATTTCATCTTGTGGAGCCTTACTAGAGTCCAGGAGATCACTATTTGGAGCGAAGGGACTACTACACGGAGCTATTGAAGTGAAGGACCGGTCTACAAAGATTGTATTTCTTATTCACTTAGATGTAAAGATGTTTACAATCTTGTTTCGTCTAATTCTCTAGTTAAGATTCTAGGTTAGAGTTCTTTAGTGCGCCAAATATTTTTTAAACGGTATGATCGATGCATTCCGAAACCCAGCGGCGACCCTAGGGAACCCAGCAAAAGGACAACCAACACACGATGATATGATAAATTCATGCAAAACTCAAATAAGATAAGAAGAGAATGGTGGTAAATGGGGTAAAAGTTTCTTCTATCAACTGTCAACAAACATATAGATTTAGAAGATTTACCTTTGCCTTATTTGAGCTCTTTCCCTGCACAGTAGATAAAGGTTTTAGAATAGATTTAATTCTGATTTGCAGTTTTTAGGCAATAAATACATATATATGCAGTGCATACATTTTGCCGATTCAAAGGATGCATGCCTAATATTTCTGGATATAAAATGATCTAAAACATGGATTTGAAGGAAAACGGTAAATGGTAACCCAATAAAAGTAAACAAGCTTTAGAAGGGTGCAGGTATAATATGAGCATGTGATTTTAGATATGCACATATAAATTCAACTTAGAAGTTGTTGATGTCCTTATCATAGTTTTTGTTTAAATTTAATACATAAAAAAGAGGCAACCAATTAAATGTAAGCAGCAGTCATAAAAATTCATCAATAATCATCAATGCTTGAGTCGGGAAGAGTTACTTATAACTTTTAGTTAGAGTTCATGAAGACCAAATGTTAGCCTGTTTGGGAATGGAGTTAAGTATATTTATCTGGAGTTATATAAAGTTGTCTAAACTTAACTCCAAAATGCTGGCTATACCGAGATTGGCATTGATTTAGGAGCTGTGATAACTCCAAGTATCTACATTCCAATATGATATAAGTTTTTCTAAACTCCAATTATCCAAACACGTCATTTATGACATGACCAACGTTTATTTTTAAGTGGAGTTTAGGACTTGCAAACCGGAGTTTGCATCACCTCTGCCTCCACTTAAAATAAACTCCGGTTATCCTAACTCCATTCCCAAACAGGCATGAATGGTTTTATTATTTTGTAGCTTATTTGTTAGGAGATGTAGCATTCTAGGTATAACCTTACCTCACATTAATAGCTCAAATTACATTTTTCTTATAACCTACACATTTCCACTCAGGTTGTATTTTTTCGAGGCCAGAGGAGGAAATTCACTACTATGGCATCTTTCCTCCATTATATATATATATATATATGAAAGAAATCCGAAATCAGCATGCAAACTGTTTAACTTTTCTTCAGAAAAATTGATAATAATAACTTAGCATCAATTTAATAGGAAAAAAATGAGAAAGAAAGGAACTTACAGGATTCCAATGCGTTCGTCTCTTCCTCTCCAACGCGGGAGTTGAATGAAAAAAAGAGATCGATCTTAAGCTACAAGGAGAGGAGGAAAAGGATGCTGATTTTAACACAAGATTCATCGTTTCGTGTCTCGAATAAGATCACTGAATCAAAGAATTTAGGGCAATAGAGAGGCACAAAGAAACCATTTCTGGGGATTTTGCGATTTTTGAGAATCGCTTCCTCCTTTTGTTTGGGTAAATGAGAGGAAGTGGAGAAACCCTCGGAGTCGAGAGGGGCAAAATGTTGGGTTTGGGTCGGGTATCATGGGAACCATTTGAGGATCCAGTTGCGATCCAAATCCATTAAAACAAAATTACCATCCATACCCACCAAAAATTTAAAAAATAAAATTTGTGAAGTACTCTCTCCCTGCTAACTACTCCTCTCACTTTCTCTTTCAATAATCGACCCTATAAATCTCTATTAATTACTGAAGTGCATCACACGTATAAATTACTAATATGTTTAGAGTATAATATATTCATAGGAAAGAAAGGCTGAACGGATTGTTCATTGGCGGCGACGGAGTAGAGGATGGCGGTGGGAACCTTATGCAGCAAAGATGGGAGGTGCGGTCTGTTCGAACAGTGAAGAGATGCAAAAAAGGAGAGAATTAGCAATTTGATTTTTCTTTTATTTCATTAAATAAATTAACTTTTTATACCACATGGTCAATAGTAAATGTTTAGAGGTACGTACCAATGATGCCGTATCTTATGTGTATCTGGGAACGGAAAGTTGCCGAAGATTAGGGTTATATAGTTTTAACACGCATGGGGCCACGAACTTTTTATTTTTCCGACAAATGCACCCAAGCTGGAAAAAAACTACTATGCAAGGGCTTACATGGTGCAAGCCCTTGCATAGCCATTGGATGGAAGACCCCCACTAGTGGGGTCCCCCATCCAATGGTTCTAGAGAGGCTTGCACCATGCAAGCCTTTCTAGAGTAGTTTTTCCCCCAGCTGCATAGTCCAAGGAGAATAATCTATGAAACCTTTACAATTACAAACCCTCTGCTGAATCAAAGGTTCGCATCACAAGTGTAAAGATAAACACTGATTCTAAATGAATATATTAATATCCATTCTCACCAGATATCATACCATCATAGGTTTATTTCTTATATAATATCGTAAAAGTTTCTTACAATTAGAAAACTATCTTTTACTGACGAACTTCTTCCATAAACATTCTAAAGATGTTGTAATGATGCCATGCCTAAACAGAAATATAGCTGCTTTTTCTATAAATGATGTTTCTTTCCCAAAATTTCTGTCAGATAATTACAAATATCAAGACCAAGATGTCCATCACCATTCACAAAACTTTAGACATTATAAAAACAAACAACGTATCTAAACCAACCTGACTTTAATTAGAAAGGAAGAAAGCTCGGTGAGAATGAGTTACTCCAAGTCTTTAACCACACCCACCAAGAAAGCGAAATGAACCTTTTCGCATTTTCAGCAACAAATTTTCAGACATCATTTCTAGGCGAAGCAGCAAGCAGGCAACGATATTAAGCAAACAGCTTGCCAGAAATGAATAGTCAATTGCTAACAAAAATCGGCCAAGAAAGTTGCAGGATCCAATTTTATGCTATCATCAAGGGAATGGCTAAAACTGAAAAACCCAATATTACATAATTAGGAACATAATCTAACATATATGTTCTAAAAAAATACTCGAAATTCTACCTACTTTGCCCCTAACTTACCATACAACTGCCCTAAATAGGAATATAATGTTTTAAAAAAAACTCGTATTTACAATGGGCAATGCATAAATTACAAGAGACATACAAGTTCCAAATATACAAATCAAGAGGCAGGCCTTAATCTTTGTTGCGAGTAGAGCGGTCCTTCTTTTGGCCACCAAGAATACGAGAAATCTGGAGACCTCTACTGAATGCCTGATTGAAGAGCATTCGAGTTTGAAACTCCGAGACAAATGGGAACCATGCCAAAAAAGCAACTGGGGTGAAAAGGATCAGGCCCATTATGATTTCATACATTCGGGCAAGTGCTTTTATCGATTCCCACAACCCAGATTTTCGAAATAGAGGCTTAAGAGCCTGTGCAATCTGCAACAGCAAAGCTACATATTTAAGAGGCAAACAAAACGATAATTTGCAGGAAACTATCCTCACTGTTGCTCCCTTTACCAGGATACCATCATTGCTTTCTCAAAAGATGATGCTAAATTTTCTGTTTTCTGTAAATTTTCTTGATCCCACAATACCCTCAGTGAAAGATTAAGAAATGCAGTATCAGAACAAATGTCAATGCCAGTGAAAAGTAACATAAAATCAAGGGTATTTTGGGTATTTAAAGTTGCGGAAACAGAAAAAGTAATGCATGCTAGGGTAGGGGGTAAAGTGCAAATTCTGAAAAGCAGGGATGGTATCCTTCTTACAAGGAAAAGAGAGGGAGGTTTTATGCAATTGAAGCCAAATAAATTACAGTATATAAAGACAAGTAAATTACAGTATATAAAGACAAGTAAATGATTGACTAACCATGAGTATACCCCAACCAGTGGGCAAGAATGCAAGGAAGCATACAATTATGTCTCGAAACGTCATACCCGGGATGGCTATTAAAACTATTAAAATGGCTGTAAATGCCATGAAGATAAAAAACTTGATAAGCCGAAAAGCAAGCTGAAGGTTTGCGCTGAATTTCCTCCTCCCAACTGATACAGCCTGATAAAGAGATTGAATTAAGGTTAAAAAAATATTGAAAATGTCTCTCTTTAATATTAATGTTTAAGAGACGGGTTTTCCATGCCGTGCTCTTTCGGTCAAAAAAAATATTGAAATTTTCAACTGAGTAAATGATAACCTAATTCTGTTATTGCAGAAATAGCTAGCAATACATAATGCACCTTGTACCGCTTGCCTCTCCCAGGTCAAAAGAAAAGGAACTCTTTTTTAACGACATCTTTCTTCATTTCAAGCATTTTAAATCCCATCGATATGCAATAAAGGCTAAACCCAACTAGTAAAATCAAAAGGGATTCTTATAAAGAAGTAAAAGCTGCTATTAAAATCAAGGGGGATTTTTATAAAGATTTAAAGATAAGCAGGGATGCGGGGAGATTTGAGAAGTATAAAATGGCTAAAAAGGAAGTTAAGAAAGCATTTCGGGAAGCTAAAGCTAAGGCCTACAAAGAGATGTATGAAAAGTTGGACACTAAGGGAGCTAAAAATGATATATACAGGATTGCTCGGATGCGGGAAAGAAAGACCAGAGACTTATGTGCTGTGAAGTGTGTCAAAAATGAAAATCAGAAGTTTTAGTTCGAAATGAGAATATCAAGGTGGAGAGATTATTTTGACAAATTGTTCAATGAGAGCTATACTGAGAATTTGGATGGACTTGTCATTCAATCTCAAAATATAAACCGTGATTTCATGCATAAAATAAGAATACCCGAGGTTAAAGAGGTTTTGACGAGAATGAAATCAAAAAAAGAGGTTGGCCCAGACAGCATTCCTATCGACGTTCGGAGATGCTTAAGCGAGATAGGCGTTAGATGACTGACAGATCTATTTAATAAGATTTGGCAATGAGTGGAGGAAAAATACCTTTGTATATGCATACAAGAATAAGGGTGACATTCAAAGTTGCTTAAACTACTGTGTAATAAAACTTATGTATCACACCATGAAACTTTAGGAGGGAGTGATTGAACACATGCTAAGGAAGTATGTTAAGATAACATAGGACCAGTTTGGATTCTTATCTGGACGATCGACGATAGAGACTTCATTTTCTTCGTCAACTTGTCGAACGTATTCGAGAAGAGATTTTGCATATGATATTTATTGACCTAGAGAAAGCGTACGACAAGATACCTAAAAAAAGTACTATGGAGGACAATGATGAAAAGACATTGACATAACGATGGAGTAATGACAAACGTTAGAGCTTGAGAGGGCCTAACGAGTGATTTTTCGATTACATTGGCTTACATCAAGAATCTGCATTAAGTGCATTCCTGTTTACCATCGTAAGGGATGAACTTACTAAAACTATCCAGGATGAGATACCTTGGTGTATCTTATTCGCTGATGATATTGTTCTGGTAAATGAGACGAAAGCAGGGGTTAATGCCAAATTGGAGTTACGGAGGCAAACGTTGGAATCTCGGGGGTTCAGATTGAGCAAGTCCAAAACATCATATATACAATGTAAATTTAGCAAACAAAGAAGTAGAGACCACAATGGTATAACACTGGATGGGCAAGAGATATCACTGAGCGATCAGTTTAGATATCTAGGTTCTATCATCCAAAAGGATGAAAAGATCGATAGCGATGTCAACCAAAGAATCCTGGTTGGTGGGATGAAATGAAGGAGTGCAGCATGGATTTTGACCAATCATAACTTTCCGTTAAGCTTGAAAAAGAAGTTTTATCGGAGCGCTATTTGGCCTGCCTTATTATACGATACAGAATACTGGGCTCCTAAGAAGCATCATACACAGAAGATGCACGTAGCGAAGATGTGCATGCTTCGTTGGATGTGTGGTAACACTAGAAAAGATAAGGTGCGAAATGAGAATATTCGTGCAAAAGTTCATGTAGCACCTTTGGAGAAGAAAATGCGGGAAAATCAGCTAAAATGGTTTGGTCATGTGTGGCGCAGACCAATGGAAGCACCGGTTCGATGAATGGATACTCTCGATATAGGCAATGTCAAGAGGGCAAAAGGGAGATCAAAGAAAACATGGATGAAAGTGATACGAAAAGATATGGTTGCCAAAGACTCGATGGAAATATATTGTTCGATAGGAGTGAGTGTAGGCGGAGGATTCATATGCTTCATGTTGGTTCATGTAGCATATCCCATATGCTTGGGATAAAAGGCTCAGCTGTTGTTTGATAAACCCAACTAGTAATTGGTCTATCTGTTGATCAATATGATGTTAAACCCAAACCTAGTGGTTAATCGCCTATTAAGGAACAGGGGGGGAAAAAACAAATATGTGTGACCATAATTGACAAAGGATCCATCAATTGTACAAGGATCATAACCTTTTTTCCCCACAAATCATAAGGTGAAAAGGTTAGGATAACTACCTATTAAATGCAGCCAATGGATAATTATCAAATTAATATTCATTCAAAATATAGAGGCAGCCAAGCCGGCCCTGTCCATGACTTAGCCCCCTAAAAAGGTATAATCCAACTCCACCAAGAGGTGGAAATAGGCAATCCACTTTACATGTTTCCACAGCAAATAATGTGTAATTAATTGTTTTTTTTTCCCCTCTTCTTTTTGAGATACAATGCAAAGAAATTAAGCATAAAAAAGACTGCAAAACACTTTCCTAAGAACTACTAAAGAGTTGGACACTGAAGTTACCTTCATGACCAGCAGTACAGCAATGATCACAAGCCAAGAAATACAATAAACCTGAAACCAGCCACACCATCATGAGTTGTTTTAAGAATACATCAAACGAAGTTAAGATAACACAAGCTCGATACATGAACATAAGAAAAAATAAATACCAGAATGCTTTGAGTCCCCCTAGTTAAATGTAAGTGATAGACAAGCCCATACTGGTAGATGAAGAACCGCAATGCTAATATTATCTCAAAAACGGTCCCACGAATTCCAGTATACTTTAGATGCTCTTGCTCCTTATCCCACCAAGATTCCCAACTTTTATCTGCTGAGACACCAATGCCCCCATAATTGCTGATCCACTTGTTCCAATCGGTCCAGTCATCAACTATTTTTTGCCACTCAAATCCTGAAGGATTGAATAAAAACGGAGCAAATAGCCAGGTACCCACCATAAACCACATAGAAAACGTGATAATTATGTATGCAACTCCAGATTGATATGATTGGCTAAAGATTTCATATACAACAAGCAATATAAGCAGTTCGAGTCCCTTCACAAAATGACTACGAGAGTACAGCCTATAGTTGTCAGCGAATTTGGCATGGAAGACAACAAACCCACGACCCGTGCCTCTATATTCTGCACCACCATGGAGCAAAGTCCTGCCATAGTAGTGGGTCTTGGTTCCAACAGAAAATGTAAAGAAAACTGAAGCCAGCTGCAATTGCATAAGGATGAAATCACTTAACGCGGTGCGAAATCCTCTTTCTAGTCCAATTTCCATCACCATGGGTAGAGCCATAAGAAGTCCAAGCTGTACAAATGACTGGGAAGCAAGAGCAGCCTGAAGGGGTTGGTTATGAATTAACCTTCTCTCAGTTGATAGTCTATCATCAAGTCCGCTAAGAACAAGATAGAGACGACCGTACAGAAATACATATACTGTAAGGACTGTCACCTGCCATCAAAGTAAAAAAATAAACAAATAAATAAAAACATATAAGTTGTTAACGGTTATGTTAGCTTGATATTATCCCACCCCCCAACAGCAAGCTTTTGGGTAGAACGATCCTTGACATGGTATCATCCTAACAGGTTTCAAGATGTCTTTGGATCACCTCATCCTTGTCAGATTAAATATTTTTAGCCATTTAATCAGCCTATACAAAGGAAAGTTTTCCATGGAGGCCTTTCCACATGGTCCAAAGGTCCAGATGAAGGGGGCTGTTAAATAATTCGTTAGCTTGGCATACATCGTCATCACACAACTGGTAAATGTTAAATAAATATTATAGGGCGAGTGCTAAGCTGTTGGGTAAAGTGTTTCTCAACAAAAGCTCAATGAAATTGTAAAATAAATATTATGGGGCGAGAATCACGTAAAGTCGTACCAAGGTACTAAAGTAGAATCCCACTGTGGTAAAATAACAGGACATCATCCTAAAGAAATCAAAGCGGTGCCCAAGCCGGTAAATGTCACGGCTTAATGTCTGTTCCCCGTTCCCATTTGCTATCTTTGCTTCAAATAAAGAGATCTGATTAAGACCCACATCTCTTCCCTTACCAACTTGCATATATTCATGATGAGTAACACTTCCTTCACGAAGTGTAGAATTGAAACCTGCAATATGGGAGTCAAATAATAAACGATATGAATACAGACGTCGTAATAAATACAGTTTCGAAGTTATATCCATGCCTGCAAATATGTCCTCGCTTAAATTAATAATCTTTGATGCTTTACTCACACCGCCTCTTGTGAGATGGAATAGTCTATCAAATACATCGGGATGACCATAGTGAAATCGAACCCTGAGCAGCAACAAAAACAGAAGGAAATTAGCACTCCTTTATATAAATCGCTATAAAGAATGCGCATATGGAGACTTGTTATAATCCACTCATCAACTGATCCACACGCAGAACAAGCGGATCAATTAGAATTTATTGGGCAATAGTTCATCCGTAAAAGAGTTACTTTCTCCCGTTGTGGGAGCTTTCTTCCCCGCAATGTAGCGAGCATCTCTCGTTCTCTCCTTGATCTCTCCCTCAGTCCCTCCCCTTTGTTATCTCTCTCCTCTCTCAAGGTGTAAAGTCTATCAGGATTTCTTCAAAAATAAGGGCTGTAGATATGATGACATGGATACCGCGACACATTGGCAAGGAACAAATTCAAAAGAAAAAGGTAGCATACAAAATAGTAACGAGACAATAAAAATGTCGCATCTGGTATGTATGCCAGACAAAATGAAGCAGAAATGATTTAGACGGTCTGAACATGTGCAATGTACACCAAGAAACGATCCAATTACAAGAAGCAACAAAATTGTAGTTAATGGTGCAGCAAGACTGCTAAGATGCAAACCAACATGTATAGAGGCAGTCAAAGAAGATATGTAGCCATCGTATTATTTGAGAAGATAACCCTATACATAACAGAAAGGAAGATCAAGATTCATATAGCGAATTAGATAATGGCTTGATGCTGTTGTCATGTTTGCCTGACATGGAATCCTTTCATGATCAAAGTAGTTCTATAACATAACTTCTAGGACAATGATGGCTATCCACATGTAGATTATCGTTTAATTGTTACTCATCAAATGTAGCTTTTACTCCACAACTAAAGTGGCAAAACTCAGGATTACCTGAGAGGGTTAGCAAGCAATCGTTGACCAATTGTCACAAAACTAGTCTCCTGGTTTGACATAAACCATGCAAGAGAAGAAACACTGCATGAATAAGAACAGCAACCAGTAAGCTTTATAAAAGAAAAATTCTCAGTTTTTATTAATTATGTTAAGCCACATACCTTCCAGTAAATATGTGCTCCCTAACTCCAAGGATAGAGGGGCATCTCACACCATCATGTTTTTTTAAAAATTCTTGCATCAAATTTCTCATTTTAAAGGCCTCTTCCAGGTAGTTGTCCTATAAAAATTGATATCATGCATCGGCACTATAGCAACATAACAGCATAACAGATCACTGATTACCTGGTTCATGTCTATAGTCTGTAAACCTTCACCACGAGTAAATATAATGGCATGATTTTGATTTTCTGGCTTACCTTCACCCAAAATAGCAGGACCTGGAAGCTTTATCCGATATATAACCTAAATGAAAGTTCAAATAAATCAATATATGCTATATGAAATGAAATTAAGAGATAAATCGTCTCAGTAGTGAGGTAGAACTACAAATACGAATATAGGTAATATAGAAAATAAATTAGTTTCACTTTCTGTGCATGCATGCCTGTTATAGTATAAACTACATGTATGCCTTTTTCTACACTCATATGTATGCATTTCTATGTTTCTGGGGTATTACATCATAAATGAGAAAATAGATGTCACGGAAACTTTAATAATCCAAGAACTAGCTAGGAGTTTTTTTCTAAATTTTTTAAGGGAAAAAAAAACAATGAAGCTCGTATTTCAGGAGATCAATTTATACTTTTTCTTAGAATTTGATGCTCACTTCAAAAAAAGATAAGCCATCACCTGATCAAGATTCTGTACTGGCTCAGCAGGATTGTCCGTCCTTGGTAAAGCAGCTTTAACTAAAGCAGAATAATAAACCTTCTCGGCTTTTCTATCTGCATGGGGTTCTTCGACCTCATCAATATAAGCTACTCGAAGTGATGGATACGTTGTCATTAGCTTCAGAATATCTTGTGCCTGAGCCTTGCCAGATCGCTTTTGAATTCCATATTGCTGGCAGGACACGACGTAGGTGAACTTCATATCAGCTACAGCTTGGCATTGAGTCCACAGAGATCTTCCTGAACTGTCCTCAGCCGTTGATTCAATTGCTTTGTAGCCTTCCATAAGATCATCATCCTTGGCCATATCAAGATAAGACTGAAGTTCCAAAGCTTTTCGATAGTACATCATACCCCTGACTGTTCGAGTTAGTGTCTGTCCCCTATATGACGCCCACAGACGAAGGTCCTCTTCCAGATCTTCACGTAATCGAAGTTCTTCTTCTGAGCCACAATTTCTCCGCTCAAGGAAGTTGGTCCATTCATCTGGATATATTTTCTGCAAATAGAAAAGTATGGAGACTCCGTCTTCATTTTGTTCTTCTAGATCATGCAGAGAAAAAAGGACCTCCTCTGTGTAGTAGGGTGTTAAAACTGAGAAGGAAAGCATATTCCGAACTTTGGGTGCATTAGGCATATTCATAAACAGAGAATTGCTGAAGAAAGTAATGCGTCTTCTGGCATCCAAATTGGATGGAACATCCATTGCAGACTCCTTCACTGTAAGCAACAAATAAAGCCTCTTGATTTTTTCAGTCCAGGCATCTGATTGTGGTAAAGGAAATTTAATTGCTCCGTCTGGAGCAAATAATTGATTCTTCTTATCGTCAAGTGTCATCCCTTCATACCTCCCGTATGAACCTCCTTGGCTGTAATCTAGTATCCCTGAAACTTGTTCGTCCATTATGTCTCGAGTCACGACCTCCAACATGTCCTGAAAAAGTATGACAACTTGATCCCTGTCTTCTTGTTTATTCTCCATCAACAGTTCAATTAATTTGATAAATTGTTCGCTGAGAATGGGAAGAGCACTCATTTTTAATTCCTTTATCAATGTATCTGCTCTTATGTGCTTGTCAACTTCATCAAATATTTTCTGAATGACCTCCTTCTCGTGTTGGCCAGCAACCAAGTAGTTAATTATATTCTCAAATGATGCATAACCCTCACGAACAGCACAAGCCATATAATCATCAGTCAGTAGTCTCTTTTTTAGGTCTCGATCTTTACCGTTGCTATCTTTTGCCATGTCTAACGCTATTGGGATCTTGCTAGCAAGTAAGAATGGGGGCCATTGGTCAAGTTTCAAATCCCGATCTGCCCAATATGGAACAAGCAACAAGTCCATTTCCCTGTTGCTAATGAGATCTTCTTCCCGGAAGCTAGTAATAATTTTGTTCCACATTTGAGCAAATTTTGCTGCTTCCTTTTCTTCGCTACTAGGAGGTATCTTGGCAAACCTGCGGGATATAGAAGCTTTTAGTCCTTTCTTATGGGCATCATCAGTCTTCTCACGAGGAATTAATTTATGGTTAAAAGCACCCGGCAATGATTGGAATCGAAATCTTAGCATCCCTAGAGTTCGGATCTCACCAAGACGACGATATGCACCGTACATGCCACCAACTATCGTGGAGAAAATTGCATACCAGATCTGGGCATCCATAAAATAAACAAGAATAATTGGCGCCCATAGTGCAATAACTACACCAATGTTGTTCTTCGCATGGGGGAAAAACTCATGCCACTGATAAGTTCTTATAGGGACTTTCATGATATCTTTTGTCGGACCAACAAGAGGCTTTATCTCAACGTAATAGCTCACAATCAACTTTGTAACTATAAGAAGCAGCCAAAACATAGTGTACATGAAAAGCGAAAATGAGCTTTCATGCATTCCCCTTCCAACAAAAAGACGGGGCTGGGACCACCACATCATGAGCATGACGATCTTATAGTTTGACCTTTCCAGCAACCGTCTCAGGAATGGAAAAAGGAATAGTAAAGCAGTAAGCATATTAGGAGACAGGTAAACAACCACTGCCAAAATGTACAGTGAAGACTGATGCTGGCCGTTTCCCACCCAGCGTTGGATAGTCTTTGCCAGCCCACTAGGATCATCCCAAGTATAGGCATATGTTACAGGTAATATTATTACCCAGGCAGCTGCTGCAATGACCTTTAAAATGTACCTCAATTTAACTGGAAGAGACATGCTCTTTCTTGCTTTCCAGCTAAAGATTATATCAAGGATAGCTGCAGAGTAAGCAAAAATACACACATATTATCAGGATAATGAAGAGAGCTAAGATAGTTGACCCCATTGTGATGGGAAATGGATGATATAATGATGATTGATGCTACCTACAATATGATATGTAGGTTAACCAGAAAAGTTACATGCAAGAATACAAATGAGAAAGTTATAATTACTTTCATAAATACGATCTTGAGAGAAACCACCTACAGAACTGGGAAAGTGAGGAAAAAATCGATTGACAAACTTTTAATTGCTTAGCAAATCATACAGCAATGAGACAAATTACAAATATCACAAATCAAATGCCTAGTCATCGATAAATTCTACTAAATATATGACATTACTCTTTACCGTACTCTTTTCCTTTTTCTGTTTTCTATTTTAATATGTAGGCTATGCCCTTGATTTTTTTATTGTTAATAAACTTTTGTAAATCTTTCACTTTTTTCAATATATGAGACATGTCTTACGGGTCGGTTTAGCTCTTCCATAAAAAATAAGTGCCGTGGTCACATAAGCCAACACACCAGCAACGGGGTCAAATTCATGAGCAAATGATATGTGGAGTTACCATGTTATTACATATTGTGATACTTGTTGAGAAATAAGGGTTAAGAATAAAATGGTGGTTAATAAATGAATGCGCATCCGTTTGGGCGGGTTCGTGTTTTTTCAAATCTATGAACTTTTTCGTGTGGTGTCCTACAAACGATATGTTCCGCTCAAGTTGTTACGTACTAGATAGTGAATGGATGCAAAATCGCATCGATCAGAAGTGTTTTGCATATGTAGAAACATATTTATTTCAGCCGTACAGTTTTAAAATTTTAAAACTAGGTTCTACAAGTGCAAAACATTTCCGATCGATGCGATTTTGCAACCATTCACTATCTAATACATGTAGAACTTGAACGGAATGGATCGTTCGTAGGACACCGCACGAAAAAGTTCGTGGATTTGAAAAACACGAACCCGCCCTAACGGATCCGCACACATAGTGGCTTAGCGGTTAAATAAAGGGTTATGTGCTCATTTTTTGTGATACAAAATAACCCAAGATTCGAGCCCATAGCCCAGGAGCGGGGGCCAGCACCAGACCTACATAGGCAGGGGGCCGACTCGAGCTCGCGGGGATGTGTGGTGCGCAGGCAAGCATGGGCGACGGGGACGCGGTTACCGTTAGCTTGGGAATTGTTGTTTTTATCTTCGAATAGGATTCAGAGTCTCTAGTTACTTCCATTTACTTCTCTTTCTCTCTCTCACTCTCTCTCTATAAATATATATATAGGGTTTTTAATTTTGGACACCAAATTCTTTGATATTTTCAAAAAAAACACCAAATACTAGTTTCTAAAAACACAACTTTATTAAAGTTATCTAAAATAGACATCTCAATTAAGTGTCGTTAATTTTCCATCCATATTAGGTTTAGTTTTTGTTAGTTATATAATTTAGGACTTATATGGAAATGCCCCTTCAACAATTACATATTACATGGATATGTTTAAAAGGGTTGGGTCTTCTTCTTTCTCCAATGATATTTTTTGCTTCTCTCTCCCTACTCCTTCACTCTCTCCTCACTTTATGTTGCCCGTGAAGGCCTTGATCCGCTTCAAATCACCTTCCCCCTCTCCTCACTTTATTGTTGTCAGCCATAGTAATTCAAATAGAGATTAGAAGAGAAAAGAATTGGAAATTTGGAAGAAAATTGAGTATATAAGAGAAATTTAGATGAATTAAAATTGAAAAAGAAAATGGGAATTTCATCTAGTGGAGATGATATCGATAGATCCATTGCCATTTTACAATGGTCACTCAATTCATAATATAGAATCCCTCATCACTTTTTCTTCCCTTCTTATTTATACAAGGGTTTTCTTTCAATTTTAGAAAAGGAAACTATTGATGAATTGCGTTGGAAGCCCCTCCCTGTCTCGCACATGTTTGTTGAGTTGTGACAACTATCTGCATCCCTAGCGTTTGATGAAATACTTCCCCCTCCATAACGGTTGGAGCTCTAATCAGCTCTACTTTGGGTATGTTCACTGTCTTTCTATTCCTGGTTCTAAAACAAAGACTATCTTGGGTTGATGGTTAGAGCTTTGGGATTTCCTGATTAGGACTTGAGAATTGAGTGAGAGGTTGGGTATTTCAATGTAAGAAAATGTTGGCAGCCCTATTGAATATATTTGGGGATTTGAAAGAAAAAGGGTAATTTTGCTTTATTTTATTAAATCCTAACCATAGTTACATTAACCCATCCTAATAACAATATATTAACTGCAACCTACTAACGGAAGTGTCTGTTTTAGATAACGTGAAAAAATTTGATGTTTTTAGAAATTGCAAGTGGTTAGTATGATTTTAGAAAATATCAAAGAATTTGGTGTCCAAAATAATTTTTAAAAAACAGAATTAATTGCCTAGGGTTTAAGTTAGCCACCAATTAAATTAGAATGGGAGAGAAACATAAGTGCTTCCAGCAATTTGGCCGAGAGAGGGATTTTCTTTAGAAAGAAGGTGTGAGTTGTTCGGTGTAATCTCTTGTAATTCTTTTTCATAGTGAAAGTTCTCATTGCGGATGCAGGAGTAGGTGTAAAGTTGTGCCCAACCAGTGTAAATCTTGATGTATTGTCGTTTGATGTGTTCTTTTGGTATTGTGATTGTGGTTTGGTATTCATCGGTTAGACTTTTTCATTTGATCTCGAAGCACGCAAGCTTAAGAGTAGTTTCCGCTGCGATCACTTGCGTGGTTTAGTGATCCCTTCAAGAATCACAGCACATTTGGTAGTCAGATAATTAGATATTTTAGAAGCATGCAGAAGATTTTATATAACTTGTTAGCCAAGTTTATTTATTTTAATATAAATAGCAAGAGACACTTCTCTTCTAACGAGTTGTTTTTCTCAAATAATAAGTTTTCTTCACTTCAATAATATGTAGATCTTTGGGTTACTTCGCTTCTAACACCATGTTTAACATGGTATTAGAGTGAGATCTGCATCTCCTTCAATAACTTCAAAAAACCTAGCCTCCACCATAAATCCAAAACCCTAACTCTAACCTCCACCATTAAAGATCAATTGCCGCCGCCACAAGCGACAGCATCACCAAGCCGCCACTATCGCCATTGTAAGTCACCAATCGCCATCAATTTGAGCCTCATCAAAACCCTTACCACCATCAAGGTCTCAAAACCCTAGCCGCCATGAAGTCGTTTGAAACCCTAATCATTCAAGTGGTCACCATCGACTTCGAAAACCCTAATCGTCTCCTTCAAATGTCCAACAAAACCCTAACCGCCACCCATGTTTCAAGAAACCCTAAATCTCAAAGTAAAAGTAAACCCTAATCTCAAAAATGAAAAAAAATTATCTGAAAATAAAAACACAAATTCGAAAAAAATTATATATATATATGATATTTCCTTTTATCGTTATCTTTTAGGGTTAGTTGTTTATCGTGTATCCCCCGCTTGTCATGTAACATGTTTTTAGACCCCCTAAGAGCCCTAGTACATTGAATAGACCCGGACTCGGGATTTGAAAAGTACATTGTATCCTAACATCAAACCCACCGTTGCCGGTCCCAAGTCCGGATGAGAAAGGGTGAGGGTTGTGGTAGGCTTGTGACAGCCAGCGTAAAACTTTGTCACATTCTATGACATGAACCATAATAAGAATATCGTTGGGGCGTCCCCTACCCAGCGACGCGCTACATCGGATCCCGGGTGTAGTGTTAAGTATGCAACGCTTTTATGTCGTCGTCCAGAAACGGCGCGCTACATCGGACCCGGGGTGTAGTGACAAATAAGTAAGGGTCGTCGTCCAGAAACGGCGCGCTACATCGGACCACGGGTGTAGTGACAAATAAGCAAGGGTTTCATAGGATCCGTCTAGCTTCCTGAAACATAGGTTCCTTTACGGGTAGACTAATAGAATTAGTGGAGGTGATGATTAGGAGAAGAGTTGGTATTATGTGTTTGCAAGAAACTAAATGGGTAGGTGACAAGAGTAGAGTCATAGAGCCTTGGGGTTATAAGCTTTGGTATACAGGTAGAGATAAAAATCGTAATGGGGTAGGCATAATCATAGATAGACGGCTGCTTGAGGATGTAGTTGAGATTAGGAGAAAATGTGATAGAATTTTACTGGTTAAGCTTATTCTAGGTGGAGAGATCCTTAATATTATTAGTGCTTATGCACAACAGATAGATCTTGATGACGCTAGCAAGCGTCTATTCTAGGAGAATTTAGACAAGATGGTGCAAAATATACCTGGTGGAGAGAAGTTATTTATTGGTAGTGATCTTAATGGACATGTAGATACTAGTCGTAGTGGGTTTGATACTATCCATGAAGGTTTTGGTTTTGGACAAAGGAATGAAATAGATGACTCGATTCTAGATTTTGCCTTATCTTATGACTTGATCTTAAGAAACACCTGATTTAGGAAAAAAGAGTCCCACCTTATCACTTTTAGGAGCGGATCAAGTGCTAGTCAAATAGACTTTTTTCTGACGAGAAGAATAGATAAAAGGTTGTTGTATCGACTGTAAGGTAGTGCCAGGTGAGAGTATAACTACTCAACATAGACTTTTAGTTCTAGACTATCGATTTAGAAGACTTAGAAAGATTAGACGTAAGGTAGAGCCTAAAATTAAATGGTGGCGATTGAAAGAAGGTAACCAAAAGGTTTTTATTGATCGTGTAGTCCAAAAAGCGGATCGGCAGTCGGAAGATGATTCGGACAGAATATGGAACAAAATGACTAGTTGTATCAAGAAGGTAGCTAGAGATCTAATTGGTGAGTCGAGTGGTGGTGCTCCACCATCTAAGGACACATCATGGTGGAATGAAGAAGTAAAGGCTGCTATTAAAATTAAAAGGGATTCTTATAAAGATTTGCAGAAAAGTAGAGATGTGGAGAGATTTGATAAGTATAAAATGGCTAAAAAGGAAGTTAAGAAAGTTGTTCGGGAGCTAAATCTAAGGTCTACAAGGAGGTGTACGAGAAATTAAACACTAAAGAGGCTGAAAATGATATATACCGTATTGCTCGGATGCGGGAAAGGAAGACTGGAGACTTATGTGCGGTGAAGTGTGTCAAAAATGAAAATCAGAAGGTTTTAGTTCGAGATGAGGATATCAAGAAAAGATGGAGAGATTATTTTGACAAATTGTTCAATGAGAGCTTTACTAAGAATTTGGATGGACTTGTCATTCAATCTCAAGATATAAACCGTGATTTCATGTGTAAAATAAGACTACCTGAGGTTAAAGAAGCTTTGAACAAAATGAGTTTAAGAAAAGCGGTTGGTCCTGACAGGATTCCTATCGAGATTTGGAGATGTTTAGGAGAAATAGGCGTTAAATGGCCGATAGATCTGGTTGATAAGATTTGGCAGATAAAAAAGATGCCAAAGAATGAAGGAAAAATATCCTTGTACCTATCTACCAGAATAAGGGTGACATTCAAAGTTGCTCAAACTACCGTGGAATAAAACTTATGTGTCACACCATGAAACTTTGGGAGAGAGTGATTGAACACAGGCTAAAGAAGGATATTAAGATAACAGAGAACCAGTTTGAGTTCATGCCTGGACGATCGACGACAAAGGCTATTCATTTGCTTCGTCAACTTGTCGAGCGTTTTCGAGAGAGGAGAAAAGATTTGTATATGATATTTATTGATTTAGAAAAAGCGTACGACAAGATACCTAGAGAGGTATTATGGGGAACAATGATGAAGGGGGTCCCCGTCAAGTATATTGGCATAATCAAGGATATGTACGATGGAGTAGTGGCAAATGTAAGAACCTGTAGCGGCTTAACGAGTGATTTTCCGATTACAATTGGTTTACATCAAGGATCTGCATTAAGCACATTCCTGTTTACCATCGTGATGGATGAACTTACTAGAATTATCCAAGATGAGCTACCTTAGTGTATGCTATTCGCTGATGATATTGTTCTAGTAAATAAGACAAAAGCAGGGGTTAATGCCAAATTGGAATTATGGAGGCAAACATTGGAATCTCAGGGATTCAGATTGAGCAGGTCCAAGACAGCATATATACATTGCAAATTTAGTAACCAGAGAAGTCAAAACCATATTGGTATAACATTGGAAGGGCAAGAGATATCACCGAGCGACCAGTTTAGATATCTAGGTTCCATCATCCAAAGGAATGGGGAGACCGTTAGTGATGTTAATCAAAGGATCCAAGCTTGTTGGTTGAAATGGAGGAGTGCAACAGGGATTTTGTGTGATCGTAACTTTCCGTTAAAATTGAAAGGGAAGTTTTATCGGAGCGCTATTCGGCCTGCCTTATTATATGGTACAGAATGCTGGGCTCCTAAGAAGTATCATACACAGAAGATGCACGTAGCGGAGATGCGCATGCTTCGTTGAATGTGCGGTAACACTAGAAAAGATAAGGTGCGAAATGAGGATATTCGTGCAAAAGTTGGTGTAGCACCTGTGGAGGAGAAGATACGGGAAAACCGGCTAAGATGGTTTGGTCATGTGCGACGCAGACCTATGGAAGCACCGGTTCGACGAATAGATACTCTAGATATGGGCAATGGCAAAAAGACAAAAGGAAGACCGAAGAAAGCATGGATGGAGGTGATACGAAACGATATGGTTACCAAAGGACTCGATGAAAGTATATTGTTCGATAGGAGTGAGTAGAGGCGGAGGATTCATGTGTTGGACCCGGCATGATTCTCATGCTGGTTCATGTAGCCTACCACATATGCTTGGGATAAAAGGCTCAGTTGTTGTTGTTGCTCTATTGCAAACCGGTACACGTTTTTTAAAAATGGGAACTCCCGATCCATGACATACTTTAACGATCCAATTCATTCAAGTTGATTACCTTACCCTCAAATATATGTGTGAAAAATCAAAGATTTGATCACCTTATTCTCAACTTGAACGGATCATGTCGTCAAAATATCTTGAAATCGGAAGTAACCGTTTTTAAAAAACACGGACCGGTTTGCAATGGATAACTCCCCTATATATATATATATATATATATATATATATATATATAGAGAGAGAGAGAGAGAGAGAGAGAGAACCATGTAGAATAAATGAAAATCGCAGATCCAATTAAAAAAGTAATATCACAAAGGACATCCAATAAAAAATACTCATGCATATATCACTAATATATATGTAACAAAAAAGCGAACGAGCTTCAGGAAATTTTTGGCCACCTGGGTACAGCTAGATGCAGCACAAATACTACAACAGAATAGTCAGAGGCATATCTGTAACAGAAAATTTAGGGCATGAATAATGCAATATTTGTTTACAGATTTCAGAAACCTCCTATACAACAACAATAACAAACAACAAAGTCTTTTTACCAAATCTTTGGTGTCAGCTACATGATTCGTTTCTTAGTTAAACACTGTAAATGGTCATCATCTCTATTTGTTTGCATTCATTATCAGAATATTACTTGAATTTAGGGGGGTGGGGGATGCAAAGATGCCACTTTTAACATAAATAATTTACCTTGTCCTAGCTTAAGTATAGCAGCGGTAATAAAGATGCTCAAGACCTTTTTGAACACTTCGCCATCAAAGATATCACTCGGCAAGCCGTTCCAAGCTAGGATAATCATAACCTAAATTAGAAGATTAAGCTTATTAGTAAAAGAAATGAATTCATGAGGCTAGTACTAATTTCATTTAGGAAATCTGGGGGAAGAAGGTAGAGGAGAGGTGATCACCTGTAGAGATATGATAAAGAAGGTCCACATTCTATCGAAACTACGAAATATGTGCCAAAATGAGCGTATCTCAACAAAATTGATTTTCCCAATCCAGCGATCTCTTGCAAATGATTTCTCCTAAACAAATATCATGCATATCAGAAATTCCAAGAGTTTTGAAGAAATAAACAAAACAAGGTTCACAAGCAAACCACACTTACGACGAACTTATCACATCTGAAATAAAAAGAATTCCATAATCAACTTACTAGAATAAGCACCAAAAAGGTAAACCGAAGAACTTCATTCAAAGTAATTGATGAAAGAAATATGAAGGTTTAGTCGCATTTATATTGCATGCAAATATGGTGTTAGAAGCAAGGTATTACATAGTTTGTAAGAGGAAACAATTAGACATGGAAATTATGCATGTAGAATTAACGAGTGTAGATAAACAGGGGCACAATTATAATCCTACGAGAAAGTGTGTTCTCCAACAGAAGAATGAGTTTGATGCTAAAGAAAGCTCTCATTATAAGCAGCACATGGAAATTTTCAATCATTAATTTGTAATGGGTCTTCATTCACTTTTATTGAGTATTGATTTCCCGAGACATAAAAGTGATGCGTACACGAAATAATTTCTCAACAGTCACGGGCAAAGCAAAAAAGAAGAGAAAGAAACATCAATAACGGAGGATGGTGATGTTGAAATTAAAGTGTCCCTTATTGAATTCGAGATTGATGTTGGGATTGGTTGACCTGTGAATTGTTTTGGCTAAAGGAAGAAGGGGGAAGAAATGATGATAGGGATATGTTAAGGGTCACTGATGCAGGAGCATTAATTGAGAATGTTTAAAGTGTTCATATCGGTGCTTTGAACATCCCCGATTATCATTTATTACTTTTGGTTCATAGCATCAAACATTTATATTTGGAAGTTTGAATATCGCCTTCATTTATTGTTTTCCCATTTAAGGTTCATGAAACCTACCTATTGTAAAGCATATAAAAGACCCTCATTTCCTATGTTTTAGAATCAAGTTATGAAATAAAATTAAGAGTGTTACTCTTGTGTCGAGAATTCGACATTTTACCTATCCTTCGCAGATTCTCGCTCCGGCGACTTCTCCGAAAGATCCCCACCCCATTATACCCCTCGCATGTGTTCGTTCCGGCTACTACTCCTAGGCTTTGCGGTGTCGATCGTTTTACGATCGGCAGTCTAGTTATCCCTTCCGCTCCACTCGTGTTCTTGGCGGCTTTGATCCTTTACTACGCATCCCCATTACCGCATCAATTGGTATCAGAGCATCAACCGCCTACATTATGTCCAACCCCATCACCCGTGAAGATTTCAACACTCTCTGTAACAACTTAAACACAATCAACACCAACGTGCAAGATCTCACCCAACAAATGGGAGAGATGATGAAAGCCATCCGAGATCGCTTCGATGGATCATCAAAGGATCCTAAAGGGCCAACTGAAGATCTTCATCACTGACATAAGCATGATGAAATATGCTCGCACAACACAATAGAGGCTGAACGTCGTCACACCACCGGCCACCAACAACAAGATTTCACACAACGAAGCCGAGACGACACACCTCCCCGTGACCTCGACAGCGACCTCGACGAAGGTAAAGTCCTTAACCATGAACCCCACGATCGCTGGCCAAGGTGTTACAACCAAGGTGATCATCGATTCCGGTATGACTACAACGGCGGCGGCAAGCTCAAAATGAAAATGGACCTTCCATCATTCAATGAACATCTACATATTGAAGATTTCCTTGACTGGCTAACCGAGGTCAAGCGTTTCTTTGAGTACATGGAGATTGTTGAGGACCAATAAGTGAAACTAGTCGCTTACCAACTTAAAAGTGATACCTCGGCTATTGGGGTCAAAAATTACACCCCTGTTGACCAAATCAAAATCAAAGTCAACCCTAAGCCCAGGTCAAGACCAAGCGTGGAAGGGACCGGCCCCAAGACAAAAGGAATGAAGCCATAAATTGGTTTAATGTAATTCATTATATATATGTATATGTATGTATGAATGTAAAATGAGCAAAAAGCCAAAATTTTGTAAACACCATGGCTTATGTGCAAAAAGAGATAAGCACATAAGACATGGGATGGCACAAGTGCCATTTGGTAAAACTCAGGGGGCTATAAGTAAAGTGTATAGCCTATAAAAGCAAACATGATGGAAAAAATCAAAAATAATTTTTTATTCTCTCAAATTCTAGGATTTGTGCCTTCTTCCTCAAGGTTCTAAACCTTCTTTCTTATTTTGAATTAAATCAAGATTTCAATCCCTCTTTTTCTAAAAAGAAACTGTTTTTCACCATAAAACCCTTAAAAAGGAACTCGGATCTTTCATCAAATCCCCAAAAGGGGAGATTTTTGAGTTTCACCCCTCTTCTTCTTCAAGATCCAGCCGACGGAGAGGAGGAGGAAGACCCTTTTCCAAAAATCGCATTTCGGGAAGATCCAAGGCTCAAAAGAAGATCCAGGGCTAAAGGGGAGAAGAAAGGGGTCCTCTCTGATCATCTTCAAAGATTTCTAAGAGTTTAACTCCATTCAAGGTCTGTTGGAGTTGAACTCCATAAACAAAACCCTTTTTAAGAGTTTAACTCCAAATTTATACATAATCCCTGTTAGGAGTTCAACTCTAAAGCCCCTTGGGAGTTCAACTCCCAGCCTAAGGGCTAAGCCCATTTTAAGCTGGTGTTTTCAGGGATCGCGTGCCGCGCATGTGACCCGCGGGCGCCAAGCGCCCAGCGGTCGCATACCAAGCACGTGACCTGCTGGCGCCTAGCGGCCGCGCGCATGGCACGTGACCGGCGGACGCCTGGCACATGACCCGCAGGGGCCAAGCGCCCACGCGCCAGGCATGTGACCTACGCGCGTCTAGCGCTCACGTGCCATGCACGCGTCTTTAAGACACTCATCATCCCTCATTTCGCATACACTCCACACCCAAAAACACGTCCCCCGTAAACTCTGCAAGGCCCCCGATATACCCAAGACCCTTCAAAACACAACACACGCACATGACACATTGAGTTCGCATGACCAGTTTGACCCGTCAATCGGAGGTTCTCTCGCTACAAAAGCGAGAGGAAATTAACGGCAGCTTAGTCCGCGGTTGCCCTAGATTCGGATCCCCAAGATCAATAAACCCCGGCCTACCTTAAGCAGGAGAATCTATAATGCGTCTGACAAGCGCGCGTGTATTCTCATCTCAATGGGATGACGAAAAACACCCTACATCGGCATGGTGGGAACAACTTGATTTCTCTCGTGTACGCGAAGGCAAGTCTACCATTCGGGACTGGCACAAAATGAAGCGACTATTGTCTGCCTGCTTCATTCCACCCGACTACGAGCAAGTACCTTACCGTGCTTACCGAGACTACTCACAAAGTGACCAACTTGTATCTGAGTACACCGAAGAGTTCTATCGACTTTCCTCTTGCAACAATATATCCGAGACTGACCATCAAGTGACTCGATATCTTGGAGGCCTCAAACAAGACATCTATGATCGTCTCTATCTCCAGAATATCTATTCGCTTAATGAGGCCATCAACTTAGCCGAGCAAACTGAGCAACATATCGAGAAGTCAAAGTCTCCTATGCACTGAAGCCATATGAGGAGTCCAACTACACAAAACTCTTGGAATTCTGAACAATTGCCAAATCCACGCTCACTCGACAAAGACAAAAACATTGCCGAATCGTCGACCCCTAAAACTGCACCAAAAGCTCCTACACCTGTCAACAACAATCCTTATGCCAAACCCAGACAAGACAAGTGCCAATGATGCGGTCAACCAGGCCACTACTCTAACCAATGCTCCATGCGACAGAGTGCTAATATCGTAGAGCACGATGACGAGGAAGCCTAAAACGAGGAAGGCGTGTATCCTGAAAAAGACAGTGAGCCACTAATTTGTGTTGTCCGATGATTGTTGCTTGCGCCGAAAGTTGAAGAGTCACCTCAACGCCACATCTTCCAAACTCGATGCAATGATCAGAATCGTCGACTGTGCGATATTATCAATTAATAATGGTTGCACTGAGAACATCATTTCAAAAGCGATGGTGGAGAAGATGGATTTAGTCAAAGAAAAGCACCCGGCGCCCTACAAAAATGGCTGGATCCAGCAAAGCCACAGCATGGTGGTTTCTAAAGTTTACCAAATATCCTTCTCCATCGGTAAGAATTATCATGACAGTGTCATATTTGATATTGTAGACAAGGATTCTTCCCATATTATTTTAGGCCGACTGTGGCAATTCAATAAAGATGTCATGAACAAAGAAAGGGATAACACAAACACAATTTATCACGATGGCCGACGCATCGCTCTCCACCCTATGAGGGCTCACAGCAAGCTGAACTATGTACCATCCGAGCAAAAGCTTCTTCTGATTGTTGACAACAGAGACTTTCAGAAAGACACCGAGGATACGAGGGAGATCTATGCCCTAGTTGTGATGGAGAAGAAGAAAAGCCACAACCTAACATTCCGACTGCTATCCAACCACTACTTAACGAATTTCGAGACGTTCCTGAAGAGCTACCAGCTGAGTTGCCGCCATGCGGAATATTCAGTATGAGATCGACCTCGTACCCGGCTCTCCACCGAACCATCCACACTACCGAATGAACCCGACCGAGTGCCGAATCTTGAAGGAAGGATTCATCCGAGAGAGTCTTAGCCCGTGCGCCATTCCAACATTGCTCACTCCGAAGAAAGATGGAACGTGGAGAATGTGCGTGAACAGCCGAGTCATCAACCACATCACCATTAAATATTGCTTCTCGATACAAGACCTGTAATACCCAGTTCTTTTATACACCAATAACCGTATTTTTATTACTTACAAAATTTAATTATTTATAGTTATAATTATTATCTTTATTATTTTTTAAAAAAACCCAACCCTAATTTAATCTAATACCTTCTCAAATTTTTCCTAAACAACTCATAACCCAAAACCAAACCCTATTCCCTTTATTTTCCTTTTCTTTTATTTCCCTAACCCAAGCCCAAACCCTATTCCCTTTATTTTCCTTTTCTTTTATTTTTCCCGGCTCAACTTTCCCCCTGAACCCCAGCCCACAATCGCTCCCCTCTCCTCATCCGCACCCGACCCGCTACCGACACCCCCACTTCTCCTTTCCCGCTTCTTCTTTTCCCTACGTCCCCGCCTCTCGCACACCCCCACGACCTCTCTCCCCACTTTGCCAACGGCTCCCCGCGAGACCCGCGCCCACTCCCCGAAACCGCCGCGCCACATCCTTCGCCCCTCTCGCCTCATGTCTCTCTCTTTCTCTTTTTCCCACATCTCTCAATCTCACCCACTGCCTCCTCTCTCCCCCTCGTCACCATCACTTTCTCGTCCTTGCTCACCCTCGAGATCCTCACCGCCGACCACTTTCCCGAGCACCCATCCCTTCCTCGACCACCCCCGACACTGAGCCCTCGTCCGTGCCCCCTCCAAGCTGCAAGCCTCGAGGGCACCCCCTCACCTGCACGCGGGAAACCCCGCCTGCAAGCCACCTCGCCGGCGCCTCCGTCGACCTTACGTCGTCGCCACCTCGTCCTCCTCTTCCTCGACCTCCTCACTCATCCCGACCCTCTCCCCTGCGACCGCGTGAACCCATCGCAGCACTCGTCATCACCGAGCTTCCCGCGTCGTCGGAGCCCTCACCACACCGAAGCCGACCACCACTAGCATCCCCTTGTGGCCGCCTCCTTCGAGCAGTCGAGCCCTGCACCCACAGCCGACGACGCCGCTCCACCACGACGAGACCCCCGTGCATCGCCGAGCCACTACCGGCAATGAACCCCTCCACGGTCGCCTGCCACCTCCGACCACCGTGCGACCTCCCCCGACACCATCTTCATCATCACACCGGGCTCACCCATGAGCTCACTGTCGGTCACCTTCCAAGCCGCCTCTGTACCGATCGCAGTCGAGACGTCAAGCTTAAGCCCCTCTCTGCCGCACCCGAGCCCTAACCGCAGCCGATCACTGTTCGAGCCGAACCCGATCATCAAGGAACCAAGGACATCGTCGTATCATTGCTTCTGCTGTCCATCACTGCGCCGAAGTCGTCGCCACCTTTCCACGTCGATCGAGGCAAGTGTTCGCCACTTGCTTACATGCTACAGTAATGAATATATCTATATATATATGTTTATGTTCACACAAAAATTACCGTAGTGTTCTAAATGGTAAACCGTATTAATTCTAGTAATATTGATTTAGGTCACAATCTAGTCTAAAATCTAGCGATATCATATGGAATGATGAAATCCAATAGTGCTTGTCTAGTTAAATGAAACGGACGTTTCGACGGCGAATCGAATGCTTAAATCTATATCTTTGATGCAATTTTAAGTGAAAACCCATCTTTAAATGGCGGAACTAGTGATCGTTAAACCCTTTTACTACTCATTGAGGTACTGTGGAAATTTACTGGAAAACCACGGTCGTTTCATCTATGAGATGTTAATCTCAAGTATCATTACGAATTCTGAATTTCCTGAACATGCTAGACCGTTAAATTCATATTAAATCATTGTCGGATTTTGGCGTTCCATGGCTCGTATCGTAACTAACGGAATATGCTACAGAACCCTATAATTGATATTTAAAATTGAACTAGTTACGATAGAGAAAACTGCGGAGAATTACGATTTTGGACTGCAGTCCAGAGCGGTGACTCCAGATAACCCCTGCTTTTAACTCACTGTTTTTCCTTCCTCAAATGCGGAATTGTGCGGAACCCTATATCGTTATGAAGCAAATTGAGTTAGCTTCCTTATTCCACTAGTCTCACTGGATTCCTCAACTGGATGATATTTTTAATGCATTTTATAATGTCGGCGTGTCTAGCTGAATTCTGCAGTGATAGATTTTACACGTCTACCTTAACCTTATCATAACTCCCTAATGAGATAGTATATTACTTATCCGCCAATTGCGGTGGAAACCTAACTGATAACCCTAAATATTGTTTAACTATAACGTCGCCTAATTACGATCCCAACTGGGATTAAAATGTGTTACGAAACGGACTTCTGATTCTGAAACCGGATTACCAGCAGCGAACACTTAAATTGAAATAGCCATATCTAGCGAACCTGAAACCCGATTGACACGAAACCAGTTCTGATGGATAGATAATTAAACATACTGCCTACCCCCTTTACATTGTTTCGCTTAATTCTGCATGTATGATTTATAATAAATTATGCAAGTGGTAGGACACTGACTGAAGATAACTTAATCATGCCTTAGTTATCGCATTCTCATCATATCATGTAAAGCTCATATGCATTGGTAACCTAGTGATCATGTGCATTACCCAGTGTTAGGTATTAGTGTTTGATTGTGGCAAGTACGTTAGTGTTAAGCATGAATGGATAAGTGAAAGTGACACGTACTTGTACACAATCAGCGGACCTATTGATTTATTGCATTGTCGACGTCTATGGGACATGTATAAGTGTAACTATAATTGGTATGGGACGATTATGGAAGCACTTATATTAGTGTCATAAGGCACCAGATACTGTTCATTTATCTTGGGTACCAGTCGAGACATGCTTGATGGAGATCCTGTCTCCAGTTCTCGCGTAGACTTGTCATGGACCGACTAGTATTTGAGTTTGTGGTCGGTGTTTGATGTAGACTACGGGGTGTGGGGTAGTTTGAGTGTGAGTCCAACAGAATCTCCGGAGTCCCATTGTCGGCACATACAACGATTCTGGAGATATATGGGGATATTACTGATTATTAGCGAGCGACTCGGGCCCGTGTTCCCTTGTCCTTGGGTCCTACCCTTGGGTGGGAGATACTCACGAGTGTGATTGACTCTCACACTTGGACTGACGATAGGTGTAGCGACCTGTACAGTGAGACTTAGAGACTGATAGGGTTAGTGACATTGACATGCATTGCTTACCGATTCAATACACCTGCCATACTGTTTACTGCTTTACTGTTTATCTATCCTGGCACCTTCATGCTCATATCGTCACTTCATGCTTTACCGTTTCATATTGATCATTATTACACTGGTTATGCTTGCATTTCTATTTATTGCTATTGTGTCGCTCTGACGACCTGAGTATGCATGCTCAGAGTGAGAAGTGGATTTAGCTCGAACCAGGACCTGACGTACCTCGAGAATATTGTGGATATCTGGATCGGCGACTCAGCGCTACACTTCCTTGATCTCTATCTGGTTAGTTTTGTAATTGTGTTGATTTAGTAACTACATTTCTTATTACCTGTGCATCGATTACTGATTGCCACGTAGAGCTAGAAACCGAAGTGTGACTACGGCAGGATGTTTTCTCGACCGTAGGAGCATGGCTGGCATGTCAACCCCTCGTATTCCGTATTTTAGGAAGCAGGGCGTGACAAAACCGGCGGACATGTTGGACATGTACGGATCCAGAGCCTAATCCAAGATAGATATGAAGAGCGGCTACTACCAGATTCGTATCCGTCCTAGGACGAATGGAAGACTGTGTTTAAAACAAGACTCTACGACCCTTCGACCTCTCCAATGCCCCGAGCACCTTTATGCGACTGATGAACCACGTCCTTAAACCTCTAATTAGTAAGTCAGATGTATATTTTGATGATATCCTTGTATACAATAAAAGTGAGGCCGAACATTTTAGCCATGTTCGAGAGGTATTAACCGTGCAGCAAGAGAACAAACTCTATGCAAATATGAACAAATGCAGCTTCATCACCAATAGCCTTATCTTTTCGGGCTTTGTGGTGAGCGTTGACGGGATCGTTGTGAATAAACACAAAGTAAAAGCCATCCGACAGTGGCCGACGCCAAAAACTGTTTCAGAAGTCCGAAACTTTCACGGCTGCAACACCCTAGCACGATTGTGCGTTATTTAATTATATTAAATAATTGTGCTAGGCAATTTAGATTATCATTGGTATTGGGTTATGTTTGGTGTTTGGACGGTTATCCATAATAACGGTAATTTTATCTTGTCTCGATCCCTAGTTTGTGGATATAATATATGAACCCAACCCGCTTGTATATTAAACTATACTATTTTAAACTAAATATTTTATCTAAATCCTTAAGATTTATTTTTACTTGGCATGTGGAAGTGTTAGTTACTATAATATATTATCAGTATTTAAGTCTCGTGTGTTAATCGAATAATATCTTGTTTAACATTCATATAGTATATTCTCAAATATTAGATAAATAACTAATGATATATATTATGATGATAGTTTGGTAAAGAAAGATGATAGAGACTAGAAATCTTTTGAAGGATCCTTGTTAACTGTTGGCTTTGGGAGTTTTGTGTGAAATCTATTCTATGGAGGGGGGTTTTGTGCAATTTTACTACAATCATGTATGTATGTATATGTATATATATATATATATATAAACGCCATATATATTATCTCTCCTATATATCATTATATCCCTCATCTTTGAAACCCACAACTCAAATCCTCATCAAACAGAGGATCCCCTCCCTCTCTCGACTTCATTTGCTACCTTCAACCTCGACCCAAGCACCGTCTCCTCATCTCAGCCATCTGCTCCATCTTCTCTTCTCAACCAAGAACACACAACCCTCAACCCCGACACCATCGCCGGTGACCCCTCCATCTTCTCCGAGATCTTCGTCATCATCACCTATCCGGAGAACTCAAACCCAAACCCATACCCGCAAGCCCTAGCCTAACACCGAACCCACGCACCTCGCCATCGCCTTCGTCATCGTCTTCAATCCCTCACAAACCAAGCACCCATCTCGGCCGCTATCCCTATCGCCGTCGATATCTCGCCAACAAAATCCATCAAACCGACTCATCACCGCCGCCAGGAACCCATCGTCACCCCCAAACTCGACACTATCATTTGCTCCAAGATCCGCCGGCTTCACCTCGTTGTTGCCTCCGCCTCCTAACCCGAGCAGCCACCTCAACCGCCGACAGCATCTTCCTCCATCAACCGCATCGACCGTGAGCTCTCATCCAAGGTCGACTTGCCTCGCTTGCATCCCACTGCCGAAAGCCCAGAACATCCAACTTCTTCGAGAACTCAACTCCATTCTCGAGCACCTACAAGCCCACTTCCCTTATCCCTCATCTTCAACCAAGAACTCCTCGCCGTCAACCAAACCGCCGCAGCCACCATCTTCGTCCCCGAACAGACCCTGCAACAGTCGAGCTTCAACCCATCGCACCAGCACCCGAGCTAACGCCGTCCCAAGCCGAGCCAGGATCAAAGCCGAGCACAACACTTTTGAGCCAAGGCAACCTAGCCGAGATCAAGATCTAATCTTGTTTACGTCGTATTGTTTTCCGTGATCGATCAAGGCAAGTTTTTTCCTACATGTTATAGTTACGGCAAATATTTATACTTCGCCGTAACACTATTATATTTTATCATTTCATGCCGTTAATGAATTTAATAAATATAAGTTTAATTTATAGTAATTTAGGTAGATACATTTAATTTAACATATGCTAGAGTGATTAATATAATAATAGAACGCATCAATATTAGATTGTAGGTATTTTACATCCGGAACATTTAAACAAATTTATGGTATTTTAATGTTAATTGGTATATATATATAATTATCATTGCACGGTATACATGATCATTCGCTCGTATATTTTAAGTGTTTAATGTGATTATAAAGTAATAGTCAAATAGTCGTAACTCATCATACAATAAATAATTAGTCAGATCTTACAATTTAAAACAGTATACATCAATCACTTTGCGCAGTTGATGTCACGCCCCGCTTCCAAAGTACGTAAACACGGCACGTGACAGAGCCAACCATACTACCTGCGGCTAGGAATCATCCATCCACAGTCACATTACGGCTGTCAAGCGGTTATCAAGAACAGTAAATATATAATCTAGGTAACACATATCCATCTATCACAGTAAATAAAATCAAGAAAATACATATAGCGGAAACGAATCAAATCCAATAAACAATATCCGAATCATGTCCCAATATGGGCAAGAAATAAAACTACGGAAATAACTAAACATCTCTAATAATACATGTTCAATTCTTCATTGCTCGGCTTGATTGCTGAAATACTCTTGATCTGCCTACGATAAAGGTAAAGGAACTGGGTCATGCAAAACCCAGACGTCAGTGCGTCATAATATCAAAATAATAGTAGTGATCAGGATATAATGATATGATTAAACATGAATATAAATAATGAGTTGTGTGTATCATAAATCTGTGCTTCTAGATTATCTACTCAAAAAGTCTTTGAAATCAATTTAATGGAATCGTCGATATAACTCAATAGTATACCGTGCGTGCCCGGGACCACGGTCAAGATTCTCGTGCTGAATCCGAGACATGCCGCTAAGCAGTAAACAGGTTACATGTACAGATAAATGATGTCAGCAGCAGCATCCCGGGCTGGCCTAGCCCGTAAAGACTGAATAGTATAAGCATCGAACTATTGAATTACAAGTCAGGTTTCATTATTGATTTTCCCTTACTCCCCAGGTTTTGAGTTCAAGTCAGGTATTAATGATGTAAATCTAATACCAACACAGGATCAAGCAGGTACAGGTTTGCCAAGTTATGTCCGTCGGGACAACACGTCAAGATTGTCGACATTAGTAATAATATCCAAGTAACAAGTCAAGTAGTGTGTCGTGAACATGTCATGTGATGTATATTTACCAAATAGATACCCCATGTGTAACTGTAATCAATATCAGAACATGGTAAACAGAACTGATACCAGGATGCATATGAATCTATCTGTAATGATCATTATACGTCCATGACTATGTATGATGCAAACTAGATAACATGTTGTACTAATATAGTAGTGTAGTGATATCATGATGCTCCGGCATGTAATTAGATATGCTATTATAAGTACGGATACGAACGAATACAGTAAAACTGTAAATCGGTAATAGTTGCTGAATAATAAAACACATGTACTATTTTTATTCATATAGATATTGATATAGTAGCATAGCATGTTGCAAGTTAAAACTTGCCTGATCGGATTTCACGTCAAGATACGGATGCTACTTCCAACGTCGGATTAACGTCGCGATGCAAACTACGCATGCAGGACTAGACCTGGTTGATCAGTGACGTGACGTGATGACTAGGCTGGACGACGACGGTGATTGGGTCGTTTGGATCGTCGGCGAGACGGCCGGAAGATCAAGAAAGAAAAGAAGAAGAATGGGGCTGCTGGTGTTTGAGTTCTGGGGACAGAGGACAGAAGAGTGTGCTGGCGACGGTGGGTTGCCGTCGGCGACGAGGGCAGAGGGTTTCTTGGGTGGATGTCATGAGTGGTCGGGGTTGACGAAGGTGGTGATGGTGGTTTGTGGTGTCGAGGAGCGGAGATGGAGGTGACGGTGGGACGAGGGCGAGGGGGTCGTGGGGACAACGACGAGTCTCCAGCGAGGTTGGGGTTTCTGGGAATGGGTCGGGGTTCTTGGGTTGGCGTCGTCGAGGGTGCAAGGTGCTCGGGAGAGGAGAGGAGGTAGTTGTGATGAGGGTGACGACGAGGTGAGGTGATCGGCAGTGAGGGAGCGGGCGACGACGAAAGCTAGGATTCTTGGGTTTCTCGTAGGAAGGGAACAGAGAAAAATAGATAGAGAAACGAGAAAAAGACAGGGAAAGAGTGAGGCCGTGAGAAAGAGATTAGAATAAGATAATTAGTTAATATATTATATTGTATATATATTTATAACTGTTAGTTTAGTTAGTTTAAGTTTAAAAAATATTATAATATATTTTACAGGATTATACAGCTAATATCAAATTGCTCCGAAAATTATTCGGGTTTCTTCAAAAAATCTAGTTTTAAAATATGAAAAATATACGTAAAAGTTTAAACCATAATGCGATGCCTGGTCAGTAAAAATGCACCCCCAAGTACGGATCTACGTAAATATACGTAGCGATCCAAACGAGTCTGTTTTAGCAATTTGGACATAAACACGATATATGGATGCAACCATATGATATGGGGTATGCTAACATGCCATGCAAGATTTGAAAATATATTATTTGGTTATTATTTGTATTATTTAAAAGATATGTAGATACAAAATATATCATATAAGTGTATGGAATCTAGATGTGCATGGATCCTCTGTACTTGCGAATATATGACGTAATGTTGAACCATGGTGGGGTTCCAACATGCAGGTCGGATCGGATACTAACTACAGTTGCCAAATGTATTATCCGCAACCAAAAACAATAATAAATAAGTTGTCGCACGATTTGAAAATACCCCAAAAATATCATATAAATGCACTAGGGTGTTGCAGCTGATTAATTAGATTGTTCATTGTTATCCATTGATTATGATATTCCTAATTTTACTAGTATATTGGTTGTTTCGTAAGCACATGTTTAGATTTGTTATCGTTATCGATATCGTTTTTGTGATCGTTACGGTTATCATTATCATGCCCGTACATACCATGTAATATTTACCCATACCAACTACTGATATTGACTTGACTAACCGGATTATCGTGATTGACCTGACTTATTGTCTTGCTAGACAAAACCTGTACACGATTGTTCCTGTGTTGGCATTAGGTAGATATTATATTGATACCTGACATCAACATGAAACCTGGGGAAATGGGAAAATCAAGAATGTAACTGAAATGTAACTTAATAGAACATTATTGTTGCCGTGATTCCGGGGATGAACGGAACAACCATTGTTTAATATACCGTGGTCCAATGGGAAAAGAACGGGATATATTGTACCATGATCCCGTGGGGAATGAATGTGATATATACCGTTGAGTTACGATGAGAATTGCATTAATTGGTTTCAAATACTTTTAGGATAGAGGACCTAGACACATGAACCCATAGGATACACGTAACATGTGTTAGATTACATGCTATTGCTATTGCTTATTGTTTATACTCACGGCATTTAGTTCTTGCACATGGTATACTATATTTCACACTGATTATATTATTATGATATTATCTATGACGCGCTGACGTCTGGGTTTTGCATGGCCCAGATCCTTTGACTTTAACACAAGAGGATCGTGAGTATTTCGAGAAGCTCGCCGATCAATAAGGAGCATTCTACTGATCTAGTCGTTAGTTATGGTTTAGTTTTCTTTCTAGTTTTAAACTTGTTAGAATTATCGTTGTGAGCCCATAAGGGACAACCCTCAGTTATTGTTATTTTGTTTACTTGCTCTTTATTGCTTTCGCTACTGCTACTGTTTATCGAGGCTATTGGGCATCTTTAGAGATAGAGGTTTATTTTCTTGTTCTTGATTACTGATTGACAGCCGTAATATGACTATTGAAAGATATTTTCTTACTGTAGGTAGTATGGTTGGCTTTATTACGTTTCCGTATTTGACTATATTGGGAAGCGGACGTGACAACGGCCTTACAACCTTCTACCGACGATTTGTCCATGACTTCAACGCTATCATGGCACCCATCACGGAATGCATGAAAAAAGGGCGATTTCATTAGGGTGAAGAGCCCGAGTCTAGCATTGCCCTTATTAAAGAGAAGCTATCTGCCGCCCCGTCCTTACTTTGCCAGACTTCGACAAGCAATTCGAGGTCGACTGTGATGCTAGTGTTGTCGGGTGGGAGCCATGCTGATGCAAGAGGCCGACCGATAGCTTACCGCATCAAGAAGCTTAGCGAAGCTCGCCAAAAATGGTCAACCTATGATATTGAGTTCTATTCCATTATCCAAACTTTGAAGCAGTAAGAACACTATCTCATCCAAAGAGAGTTTCTACTCCACACTAATAATCAAGCACTCAAGTTTAGCGACAACAAATACAACCTGAATCGTATGCATGTTCGTTGGGTTGAGTACCTTCAGCGATTCACTTATATCTTAAAACACCAGTCAGGCGTGTCGAACAAGGTTGCGGATGCATTGAGCCGGCAATCCGACCTGTTGATCACCTTATATCATAAGGTGACGGATATCTTTAGAAGTTGTATGCCGAAGATGAAGATTTTGGAGAATTTGGGATAAGTGTGAAAACACTGAAGCGGCAACAAGTGGCTACTACATCCAAGATGGTTTTCTTTTTAAGGGAAATCAATTATGTATTCCTCGATCACTTCACGAGCTGCACGGAGGTGGCCTTAGAGATCATTTCGGTCGCGATAAAACCATCACTATGATGGAGCGCTACTATTGGCCTCGATTGAGAAAGTAAGTTGGCAATCATGTTAGGTGTCAAATATGCCAGGTTGCCAAAGGGCAAGCACAAAATACAGGCCTCTACCAACCTCTTTCCGTTCCAAACGACCCATGGGAAGATTTATCGATGGATTTCATACTCAGCCTGCCTCGTACACAAAGAGGCAACGATTCTATCTTTGTAGTGGTGGACAGATTTTCGAAGATGGCGTATTTTATTTCCACTCGCAAGACTGCCGACGCGGCACACATAGCCCTCCAATTCTTCCGAGAAGTGGTCTGCTTGCATGGTATACCACAGACCATCACCTCCGACCGAGACGTGAGGTTCCTCATATTTTTGGAGGACTTTGTGGGATAGACTCGGCACTAAACTCCAATTCAGCACCACCAGCCATCCTCTAACCAATGGACAACAGGAGGTCGTCAATCGCACTCTCAGAAATATAGTAAGCATTGTAGAGACTCGACCAAAACAATCGGACATCGCTCTCGACCAAAACAATCGGACATCGCTCTCGCCCAAGCGGAGCTTGCCTACAATAGTATGAAGAGTCGATCCACTGGGAAAGCTCCATTTGACATTGTTTACTCTCATCGGCAACAGCGTTATGTTAGATCTTGATTCCTTACCAAAGACATTAGGCCGAAATATCTACACCGAGAACATGATAGAGCGGAACAAAATGGTTCATGACGATGTTCGACAACACCCAATCGAGGCTAATGTTCAATACATGATTGCTGCTGACCGACACCGACGATCAAAAGTGTTCAAAGAAGGTGACTTGGTGATGGTGTTTTCTTGAAAAGAGCGCCTTCCCGTTAGGACACATACAGCAAACTAGCCAACAAGAAAATTGGACCATTTCGAGTGCTGCGTAAAGTTAATGACAATGCATATGTCATTGACTTACCCGATGACATGAACATCTCACGCGCCTTCAACGTCCCAGACCTCTTTGAGTGCTTCCCTCCCGAAACACCGCAATACTTAGAGCCGAACTCGAGGACGAGTTCTTTAGAGTAAAGGGAGACTGATGCAGGAGCACTAATTGAGAAAGTTTAAAGCATTCATATTGATGCTTTGAACATTCTCGATTATCATTTATTACTTTTGGCTCATAATATCAACATTTATATTTAGAAGTTTGAACATCACTTTCATTTATTGTTTTTCTATTGTAAGGTTCACGAAACCTACCTATTGTAAAGCCTATAAAAGGCATCATTTCTAATATTTTAGAATCAAGTTATGAAATAAACAAATTATCTTTTATCTAAGAGTGTTACTCTTGTGTCGAGGATTCGACTGTTTACCCATCCAACCCATCCTTCGCAGATTCTCGCTCCGGCGACTTCTCCGAAAGGTCTTCACCCCTTTATACCCTCGCAGGTGTTCATTTCAGCAAGACTCCTCCTAGGCATCGATCGTTTTACGATCGGTGGTCCAGTTATACGATCTGCAATCAACTTTGGTCTTGGTACTAATCTGAAAACACTGGAAATTTTATGGTATTTTGGTGGGAAATGGCAAAAGAAAAAAGTACACTTCGAAACATTTGGCTTGTTTGTCTATTATTGTTTAAGAATAATATGTGACGAACCATGGGTGGGCCAAGTAACATTTGCGAGCAGGAAATGCACTTACTACAAGTGCATTGAACAAAATGACTAATGCTATTGTATCAAGTAAATTTCTAGCGCTAAAATGCCGATGTCGGATTTTCCCTCAAGGAAAGAGATATTATGATGTGTGTATACAAATAATATGGGTGCAGATCAAAGTAGCAAGTAAAAAAATGGTGTAACAATAGATTCTGACTGTAATTGAAAGTGTGAAATAGAGTTACTTCATTTCTGGTACTGTCTGAATTATTTGGAGGAGGACAAAAAAAATCAGCATCTGCATGCATTGGCCAACCTAAGCGGAAACAGTCAACAGACCTGCATTTGTAGAAGAAGTTTAAAGTCTGAACATATAGAATATCTGGAAAAAATTGCAAACCTAAAATTTCAATATAATACTACCAAAAATATTCATTTAAGTCGTCATAATTTCTCCACTGAGAATGTTTGGACTTTTCTCTCTTGCTCTTTTCAGCTTCCTGTATAACCAGTCATATCAGTATTAATGTAATAAAACATCAACAAATAACAAATAGAGCAAACTGGAACAAATAAACAATGCGGTTGACACCTTGGCTATTATTTTGTATATAGGAGTTACGACTTTTCTCAAAAACGCTTCATCGTCACCTCCATAGGCTGGTTTTATATTCTCTCCGGTCATTGCGCTTACATTTCCGGCTAGCATACCAGACAGTTCAGATGCCATCTGGAAAAGAAATTTCCAATAAATAAATTGGAAATTCTATAACATGTGCAAATGAACTAATAAATGTGAACATGATTGTTAGCATGCAGTCAATGGGCCCAAGAGAAATGAAGTGGACCTCTTCAAATTTGCAGGCAACTAAAAGTGGCCCATACAAAAATCAATTCTATTAATGACAACTAGAAAACTTAAACTTTCCATAATCTATAGCTTCTAGTTATTTCTTTCTTAGGCATATATTTTTCATGCATATGATGTGTCCTGAATCAACCATAATTAATTAATTAAATCCTAAAATGACCCCAGCCTCAAATTATTAGCCAAAATGACTCTGGGGTTGCTAACATGAACTTTAGGTCGCCACGTAAGCAAAAAACGCTATTTGTGTTAGCGTTTTTGGCTAAGAACCTAGATTGGCCTAGGGTCGCTCAAAAGAAAACGCTATCTCAAGTAGCATTTTCCCTCAAAGGAAAACGCTACTTCTACAGATTGGCCTAGCGTTTTCCTTTGAGAGAAAACGCTCAAAGGAAAACGCTACTTGAGATGGCGTTTTTCACTTGGGCACACTACTTCTATAATCTCGTAACGCTATAATTACCGCTTCCATTCTCTCTCTCTCTCTCTATTTCCACTCTCTCTCTTTTTCAGTAAAAGAAAAAAAAAACTAACTCTCCGCTCCCCGCCGCTGTAAAGAAATCACCTAACTCCCGCCGCTCATAAAGAAATCTCTTAAATTTAATTTCAAAGTCGAAGGAGAATTTCTCTCAACGCAAAAAAAGTATATCTCATTTGTAGAATGATCGTTCATTTTGCATGTAGATTGCTTGATTTTTTATGGGTTTTTGGTTTGATTTCTAACAATGTTCGGCATGAGCTTCGTTTTGTCAGCATAAGCTTCGGGTGGGTGATCTCAAATTTGATTTTTGTTTGATTAAAAAATCATTTGAAAATCACTAGATCTAAAATGGATCTGAAATTAGGTTTAAAAATTTAGGAAAATAATAGTCTAGGGAATTTATGTGAAATTTTAAGAATTTGCTTTAATAGAATACAAAGATAACTAAGTGGAGTGCGGTATAATTTATAAATTTTTTCTTAGCAAAACTATTTACATGAATTGTATTGAAAAAAGTCATTTACTTGAAGTATAGGGTATATGACGGGCTCGTGTATTCCATGTTGGCTGTATTTTGGTGGACCGATTGTGAACACTAATTCTTATGGGCTTGAGTATGAGGGTCATACCATATGTGAATAAGTTTGGATTCGTCGTCAGATATCGATGGATGACTTTTTAGGGGTAGTTTATGAGAAACTAGGAGTGGACAGAACAAGATATCATGTGGCAATCCAAGCACGATATGATGTTGGTAGGGGGAAGATCACGCTTTATGCTTGTGAGTATTGCAGATGATAATTCACTGCAATCGATGATCGAGTATGCATCATCCTCGAATACATCTTGATGTGCTGGGGAATTCTATATTGAACACCAACTCCATGACGATCAGTCATCATCGTCGTTTGTCTTCCCTTCGCATAATGAATTCCCACTGACAGGAGAAATGTCGATAACTGAGTTTGATTTCGCGTCACAGAGTGAAGTCCCGCAAACAGTTGACGCTTCGCAAAGTGAGACTTATTTCATGTCAAAGTATGAAGCACTTCCACTCACTGAAGTCTCGCTTGGTGAGCATATTACTTCTGGCGTGTTTCCAAATTTTCTCTTGAATGAAGATCTTACTCAATTATTAGATATGCTCGGGTGAAAAACAAATTGATATTGGAGAATGAGGATGAGAATGTGGACGATATAGAGAAGGATGATGAAGATGATCCAGCTGGGCAAAATATAGGTCAATTGACATATCAAAATACGGCGGCCTCTGAGTTTTATCTCTACAGATTGGATTGGAAATGCGATGGTCAACAATTTTGACGAGTCAATTGTTGCCGGAGGAAGCGAATCAGACTTGTACAAAGGACAACAGTTTCAAAGTTAAGAGGATCTTAAACATGCAGTTGTGATGTATTCTGTTAAAAATTATCGGCAAAACTCATTTGCAAAGTCAAGCACATTGACGTGGCGGGTCGTGTGCAAGATTGGCGAAGGTTGTCCACGGGCTCTCCACGTGTCTAGAAACAATATTGATGTGCCATTCACGATCAAAATACTTGAAAAGGCTCACACTTTTGTCAATCCAATTGTAAACCGGGATCACTTTCAGATTGACTCTCGTTTTGTAGCAAAAATAATCGTTGATATTGTGAAAGTGAATTTGAATACCACGCCTCAAGCCATTGTTCAGACCATAAAAGTAATGTTTGGTTATGTTATAAGCTATAAGAAGGCTTGGCGGGTAAAATATAGGGCGTTGGAAATATTGTTCGGAGACTTCACAACGTCATATGCTGAGCTGCCTAAGTTCATGATGGCATTGCAGGCTGCTAACCTGCAAACTGTTGTTCAGTTTCAAATTGTGACTATTGAATCAGGAAAGGAATTGTTCCAAAGGATACTCTGGGCATTCGGTCCGTCAATCGAGGGTTTCAAATACTGTCGACCGGTTGTCAGCATTAATGGGACTTTTCTGTATGGAAAATATAAAGGCACACGTTTAATAGCAGTTGCTCCAGATGCCAATGATCGATTATTTCCCCTTGCATTTGCTATAGTCGAATCGGAAAACACAAATAGCTGGGGTTGGATTATGTACAACAAACGAGTGTATGTAACTCAGAGACATCCGCTGAGTTATATCAGATCGTCACGCCGGTATTCTTAATACTTTGAGGGAGCTGATGTATGGTTGGAACGAACCATTTGCTTATCACTGTTATTATATGCGACACTTTGCTTCAAACTTTCAAAAAAAAATTAGGAACATACGAATGATGAACATGCTTAAGAAAACCGCCACTCACAATCAAAGAAGAAAATATGATAGAGCGATCACAAGGATTAAGGAGATGAATGTTGAAATGATTACTTGGCTAGAAAAATAACCTCGTGAAAAATAAGCTATTGCATTCGATGATGGTCATAGGTATGGCATGATGACTACGAATTTGTCAGAGATATCCAACTGTGTTTTGAAGGGGTTCGTAATTTGCCAGTCACGGCGATTGTCCAGTTTACATTCCATCGGTTGAATGTCTTTTACCGAGCGACGTCGTGTGGTGCAGGAACTTATTGCCGAGGGTCAAATGTATGCTCCGAGGGTTCAAAGCACCGTTAGACATTAGGCATGAAAAGGCTAATTGTCATGAGATGATGTACGATCAAAACATTGGACTGTTTTCAATTAAGACCGGTACGCGTCTTGTAGACGGTCGGTTTAGAGGTGGCAAGACACAGAAAGTTAACCTTTAGAAGCCCCCAAGATGTTCTTGTGGGAAAATGCAAGCCTATCAGCTCCCTTACTCGCATGTTATGGCAGCTTGCACGTCTCGAACGATTGACTACCATATATTCATCGACCCATACTATTCCGTAGATCGGTTGGCCTCCATCTAGACACTTAATTTTTTTCCGATCCCTGATAAGTTGTACTGGTGCACCTATACAGGTGCACATGTTGTTCCTGATGAGTCTTTGCGAAGATGCAAGAAAGGACGACCTCCGTCGACACATTCGAAATGACAGATGTGAGGCAAGATAGAACATCCAATCAATACCGGTGTAAGAAATGTCATCATGAGGGACACAACAGTCGTAGGTGTCCACTACGTGATGAAGCAGATCCGTCGTGTCAATGAATGGTCATGGGGCAATGTAATAGGAATGTTTGTGTTGATGTTAATTATTATAAGTATTGAGCCAGAATGAATATTTGTATGAAACTTTTAGTAATTAGGATGATTTTAGAGATTGTATTATCTTGGATATTGTATCATTACTTTACTTTTCTGTTGTAATGGGTTTGTATCATGGCTTTTCTTTTTTTGTTATCATGGATATTGTCATATATATTGTCGCGGTTCTTGACCTTTTGTTTTATTGGTTATTATAGCATTGCGTTTTGTTACTTTTTTCGATAATTCTCTTACCGCTTGTCATATTCTAATATCATATTGTGTTTTACTTTACAGATTTGTACGATGGTACGAGCACGTAATGGTGGATTTCGTGGTGGACGAACTCCTAGTGGGCGAGGTCGTCGTGATGACAAAGATGGGCCATGAGATTATGATATTACACATACGGACCCTCATATACCGACACTCTTGACATTACAGACAGGACATAGATCAGATGTCGTGTGGAACGGTGAGGCGGTATCCGACATAGAGTTGCACAGCCATGATTACTTGCCGATGATACAACAGATAGCCGATATACTTATTGAGTGTGGATTGTATGGAGTCAGACTCATCGGCAGTATGCAGTTGGATCACTCTATTCACAGCATTGATAGAGTGATGGAGGCCCGAGACACATTTCATTTTTAGGTTGGTGAGATGACCCCAACACTACATGATGTCGGTAAACTATTATTAGGAGTTCCAATGGACGGTATGGCCATGACCGGTACGTCAGTGTATGATCGGCCGACATTATGCGATCAGCTTTTGGGAGTAGTGCCGCCAGCGGGTCAGCTTCGAGGTTCACGCCTACAGCTTTCATGGTTACATGATCAGTTTCATGATACCATCGCCGAGGACTCCGATCCGTATCAGATAGTGTTACGCTCGAGCGTACTGACTTTGTTCAAGGGTGGCTTATTCCCGAATTCATCCGGAGATATAGTATCATATCTACCATTGATCGTCGGTCTGATCAGAGATGCAACGGGATCATTTAGCTAGGCAGCACGATTTTGGCATGTCTATATCGTGGTTTGTGTCGTGTATCGCATGGCACGACGCAGATGACCGGATGTTCCGTGTTCCTACATATATGGGCGTGGGAGAGATTACACGTTGGACGCCCTGAGATCACACATCTCTCAGATAGGTGGATCATCGATGGTCCTGAGGATCGGAGATCTCCTCTAGGTGTTCGGTTGGCAGGTCGACTTACATGGAGGAACCCTCATGAGTGCCTTGACTTATACAGGGATGAGCTCCTTGAACACGCTACACGCTACGGAACGAGTTTATGACGTGGCGGCCTTATACAGATGAGTGTGTCACGCTTCTACCGCCTCTGTGCACATCCCATCCCACCACTTGCTATGGTTGACCACGACGCCACTCAAACACTTCATGTTTGTCGAGTACTATTATCCGGATAGAGTATTGCGCCAGTTCGGTTTGCACCAGGGGATCCCACCAGACCGAGTTTAGTTTTTGATGCCGCATTGCACAAGATAGATGTGTGAGACAAAGCCAATATGAACTAGAGACACAGGCATATGCCAACGTGCACATGTGAGGCTTCGACAGATTTGCACTCGTCGTTGGAGGAGACATCCCGGTGTATGATCCTACACGACGTATCGAGTGCATGAGTTGGCATATCATGTGGACTCGATTGTACGTTGTCACGCCAGATCAGCGATGTCATTGGTGATGTCCCTATGTTTCGGCCCACAGCTCCCTCAAAATTTAAGATGGTGTGTTATTTTAGCTGTTTTGTAATGTTGGATTGTCATCTTGTACATTTAATAAAATGTTTATACTAAAATGTACATTGTTTTTTCAGGTCGTACACATGTTGAGACTTGTACGTATGGCAATGGGGACTATACGGAGTGATGTGGCGGATGTGTTGAAACAATTCATGCATGCTACGATTGGACATTGCCGAGGCGTGATGCATAAGGCGGAGGAGGGTCCCAGATTTGAGGCAATGGTAGAAGGCCCCGTCCATGACCAGCGGAGTCGCACATATCGATCTGCTAATCAGGCAAGGCCCAGTATTCCCCACGAAGACACGAGTATGAGGCAGATGAGGAAGTTGAGGAGGTGTCGGTGGAGCACGGTCTTGATGTCGTCCCTGCATCACAGTTGACTCAGATGACTTAGGGTGTGAAGCAAGACCATCGCAGCAACCCCCAGATAACGTAGCAGGACCATCGCACCAAGCCCTACAGAAAAAGAAGAGACGATACTATAATTTTATTTGATGAATGATGTATTATTTATGAACTTTATAGCATCCAGAATATATTTTGTTACTTTCTAGTTTGTGTGGTTGTGTGCTTATACTTTATGTGATATATTTTCTATTATGTAGTTCCACCCATCGAGGTAAGAACTTCTTTGAGCCGAGTGGCTTGTATTATTCCGGAGTGGAGATTATTATGTATTTAAAGAAATATATCAATATTTATAATGGAAATGTTGTCCATTTTATTTCAGCATTTATCCGTTGCTAAAATTCATCATAAACTACGAAAAAATTGAGTCTAATTTCTATTATATTCGTCGAAAACCAAAAAAATTTTGCTTCAGGTTCGCTGATAAGGCCCTGACATAAGGAGTCCAGGTTTCAGACACTGGAGAGTAAAGGAATGAGGGAAAACGCTACTTGTGACAACTTTTTCACTCGAGGGAAAACGCTGTCACAAGTAGCGTTTTCCCCTGACTGCGTTTCCCCGAGGGAAAACGCTGTCACAAGTAGCGTTTCCCCTCAAGCCCCAAGCAAATTTCTTGATCTTCTGTGTTGGGGCCATATCTGTGGTTTTAAAATGCTATCAAAAGTAGCGTTTGCGATAGGAAGAAAACGCTATCTCAACTAGCATTTTCTTTCTGACGTAGCGTCCCAGGGCTACTCTTTTCTTCTGACGTGGACTCCCAGAGTCAATCTGAGAATTATTTTTGCTCTGGGATCATCTAGGGATTTAATTTATTTAATAGGGTTGATTAAGAAAAAAACTCTAATGTGTTCGTGTCAGGTCCATACTGAAAGGAAAAACATAGTGATTCATCCACTTGCTACAGTAAAGAAATGAAAACAAAGTTTTATTCTAATACTGAAAATAGGCGTGTCAAGATAGTTCAATCAGATTTTGTTACTAACCAAATCTCAATATTTGTTGGGGATAGGGTAAGTCGTTCCACGGAACAATACTCACGACAAACCAAATCACGCAATCAACCACTCAATCAACGAAAAGACAAACTAATAACGATGCGAGAATAAGTAAATAAGAATCACAAACCAAACAAGAGAGAGATTTGTTAACGAGGTTCACCCACCGCATGGCTAGTCCCCGGCAAAGCGGAATCTGCAATACCTGCCATAATCTTAAATCAAGTACACCATGAGCAAACCCTATAAGATTTCTCTCAAATCTTTTAAGATCTAAGTCGTCGCTCTCTCAATACAATAGTCTCTCTTTTTTGCAGTAAAGAATAAATATGAGAGGTCCCCTTATATAAGCAAACCCCTAATCCTATAGAAAACAGAAGATAAATCTTATTTTACCAAACATAGATTCATCTGGATCTGCCGACAGCAGACGTCTGACCCACACTTAGGCAGACGTCTGACCCACACTTAGGCAGACGTCCGCCTACGCTGTAGATATTCGTCTCTCAGAGCAGACGTCTGCCTACGCTCTGGATTGGACTTCATGATCTCTGCAGATGTCATCCTCGCTGGCCTTCAGACGCGTGTCATTGCTCTGGTGTTCTGACATGCTCTTCTGTGCACATCCAGACGTCTACATCTCCCTTCATCAGACGTCGGTCCTGAAGTATTTCTCCATAATCTCAACAATCTCCCACTTGGAGATATTTCAGCCTTGACTCCCAAAGCTAGTTGACTTCACACGACTCCGCTCTACTCTCTCGTCAGATTTTCATGGAGAGCTTCACCAACCTGCAACAGAGCACCAGCTTGTCTCTATCTACGACTTTGGTGAACATATCGGCCGAATTCTTTTCTCCTGCGATCTTTTGCAATGTCAACTCGTCTTCTTCCGTCGCAATGCGAATGAAATGATATCGCAACTTGATGTGCTTCGTTCTCGAGTGATAAGCCGCGCTATTCGCCAAATGTATCGCACTTTGGCTGTCGCTACACAAGTTATTGAAATCTTGTTTCTTGCCCAATTCTTCAAGTAGCCCTTACAACCATATCTCCTTGTTAGCTTCCGCGATCGTCACGTATTCTGCCTCCGTAGTCAACAATGCCACAATTTTCTGCAATTGAGAGACTCAACTCACCGTTGTTCCCTCAACCGTAAATATGCATCATGTTGTGCTCTTCCTGCTATCTCGATCATTCGAGCAGTCCGCATCAACATAACCTTGCACCTTGAGAGGGTCACCCACGAAACATAAACAGTGACTTGACGTAGCCCTTAGATACCTCAACATCCACTTCACCGCATTTCAATGCTCCTCCGGGTTCTGCATGTACCTGCTAACTCCCACTGCATGTGGGATATCGGGTCTCGTACTCACCATCGCATGCATCAAACTCCCCACCGCAGATGCATAAAGCACGCTTGACATCTTATCCTTCTGCTATTGAGTTGTCAGAAATAACTCCTTGAGTTTGAAATGCTTCGCTAAGGGCGTACACACCAGCTTTGACTTGTCCATATCGAACCGCTTCAAAACCTTCTCGATGTAGTCCCTTTGCAATAACCACGGCTTCCATTGCTTCCTATCTCTCTCGATCTTCATGCCCAAGATTTGCTTGGCCGCTCTCAAACCTTTATAGAAAATTTCTCAGCAATCATCTTCGAACTTTGAATTTTCTCGAAATTCGGACCCGCTACCAACATGTCATCCACGTACAGTGATAGAATATAGTCTCCAACCTTGAAACTCTAAACATACACGCAGTGATCTGATTCACAGCCCACAAATCCCGTCTCCAAAATAAACTGGTCGGATTTGAAATATCACTGCCTTGGAGCTTGCTTGAGGACATACAACATTTTTCGCAGTTTACATACCATATTCTATTTCCTCTTTCACCCCGTATCCCGGTTGCTGCATCATATAGATCTCCAAATATCCATGAAGGAACGCATTCTTAACATCCAGCTGCTCTAAATGCAAATCCTCCACCGCCAGAATTGGTATGTAAACTGGTATACCTGGTTGCTGAAAATGATTATCCTATTCTTGAATCTGATCATGCATTATAGCTTCCTCCACTGCACTATAGATCCCGGATGACTATCCTATTCTTGAATCTGATCATGCACTATAGCTTCCTCCACTGCACTATAAATCCCGGGGAATGCTCTCGAGTTCCATCCAACTCAACGAACTGCGATACCGCACCATCTTAGGCTTGCTTCTCTTCTTTGTACAAGTGTTGCTCATCAAAGACAACGTTCCGGCTTCGTAATACTTTCTTGCTTGTGTAATCCCTCAGTCGATATCCGAACCCGTCTCCACCATACCCGATGAAAGCACACTTCATAGATTTGGAGTCAAGCTTACTTCTTTTTGCCTTATCAACCAAAGAATATGCAATGCAACTAAATACTTTTAGGTGCGCGTAATTAACCGGTTTACCTGACCAAATTTCTTCCGGAATGCCTCCATGAAACGCGCTTGTCGGTCTTCTATTGATCAAGTACACAGCAGTATGGACCGCCGCTGCCCATAGAAACTTTGGCACATCCGCATCCAAGATCATGCTCCGCACTCGCTCTAGAATCGCCTTGTTCATCCTTTCAGCGATATCATTCTGTTGTGGCGTCCTCGGTACCGTCTTCAGACAACGAATACCCTTCTGCGAGCAAAACGTCTCGAATTCTTGTGTGCGGTATTCCCCTTCATTATCAGACTTAAGGCATTTTACCTTAGCCCTTGTTGGTTCTCAACCCGTACAATCCAACGTTTGAAAATACCAACACATCGGACTTCTTTTCATCACATACACCCAAGTCTTCCGGCTTGCATCGTCGATGAACATCACAAAGTACCGATTCCCTGCATAAGACTCCACCGAGGCCGGACCCCGTACGTTTGTGTTCAAATCGTTCATTTGAATAAATTGAAACCCTTCTTATTGGATGATCATGATACTTCCCAAAGACCGAAATTCTTGATCAATGGAGGAACAATATTACCATTTTTGTTCAAAAAGATACCAAAATGGATGATTGACTCATTCCATACTAGAAATAATCGCAGGAAATCCTTTGATAACACGGATTCCTATTTCTCAATGATATCCCACGATCGAGACAATTGGCTGAATCCCGTGAAACCATTTCATAGAAGTTCATTGATATCTTCTTTTTATAAAGCAAATCGTATGCACCATCTTCAGCTTCTTGATCTTCTTTGCTATACCTCAAATTTGAAATCGGAGTGCACGTTGCTTCTCGCAAATACAACTCTAGCAAAGCCCCAACTCTACCTTCTTCAGCTCCGGAAGAAGCCCCTACCCTGAAAAATTTTCATGTTCTCACTGAGGTACCCCAATCGTTTGTGCCACAAAGAAGTCTCCGAATCTATCTCTGAACTCGTCGCTGATGCAACCGACGCTCCACTGCTACCACTGAAAAAATACAACAAACCGCTCAACTTGCCCCTTGCGACCACCAGCGATACTTTGAAAATCTTCCACTGCGAATTCTCAAACACTATCATACCCTTTGTTGTCTAGCTGACTTATGGAAATAAGACTTTTCTTCAAATCTGGAATATGTCGTGTGTTCTTCAGCTTGATTTGATATCCTCCTGATAGTTGCAAGATGATCGTCCATTTGCCAACGATTTTACACGGCTGACCGTTTCCCACCGTCACATGTCCAAGATCGCATTGAACTTACTCACTGAAGTGATGCCGGCCCAAAGTGCAATGAAAAGATGTGCCCGAATCTAAGAATCAAGTATCCGCATCTGTATTCACGCTCGCCGATAGACAAAGATCTTGTTCCCCATGTTCTTACGTAGACACCAAATTCGCTTCCTTTTCATCAGCCTTCTCATCTGAGCTTTTCTTTAGAAATTTGCAGTCACTTTTCCTGTGACCCTTTTTTCCTACAATTCCAACACGCGTCTTGGATTTTTCCCTGAGATTTTTCTTGGTTCTTAGACTTGTCCTTGTTGCCCTTTCCCCTTTCCTATTTCCATCGTTCTACCGTGATTCTTCATCGAAAGTGCAGCAGTTCCCGAACTCTCATTCACGGTCTTTCCCCGCATCTCATCGTTTAATATGCAACTCACTGCATCATTAAACGTGAGAGTCCTGAGATAGAGTTGCTAACCGCCATAACTAGATTCTCCCAACTCTCCGACAACGAACAGAGGAATAACAAGGCCTGAATCTCGTCTTCAAACGCAATCGAGACGGATTCTAACTGTCTCGTCACGTTGTTGAACTCGTTCAGGTGCTCCGTCACCGAACCGCTTTCTACCGTCTTCATGTTGAAAAGCTTCTTCATGAAGCATATCTTGTTTGATGTTGAAGGCACTTCTCATACAATTTCGCTAAAATCGTCATTAGCGACGTGGTTGTCTTCTCTTTTGAGATGTTAAAGGTCAACTGCGGGGTCAACGACAATCTAATCGTCGTCAAAGCTTTCCTATCCAAAAGATTCCACGCCTCATCGGTCGTCTTCCCGGGCTTTTCTCCTAGCAACGGAAGATACAGGTCCTTTTGGCATAGGTAGTCCTCCATCTACATACGCCGCCAGCCATAATCGTGGCCATTGAATTTTTCGATCCTTATTTTATCCTTCGTCATCTTCTCATCTAACGTCGCAGCAAAACACTTCTCCCTTGATCTGAACCAACGTCTTCAAAATAACAATCTAAGAAAGTGGGGCAGAGAACATAGGCGTAATTACCCACCATTAACCTAGATCGTGGAATTGAAGAACCTTAGGTTCCTTAACCACGCTCTGATACCAGTTGTTGGTATCAAGCGTCAAGCACCAAGCAGTGATACCAGTTGTTAGGGATGGGGAAAGTCGTTCAACGGAACAATGCTCACGACAAACCAAATCATGCAATCAACCACACAATTAACGAAAAGACAAATTAATAACGATGCGAGAAAAAATAAATAAGAATCACACAAACCAAACAAGCGAAGAATTTGTTAACGAGGTTCACCCACCATATAGCTAGACCCCGGTAGAGCGGAATCTGCAATGTCTATTATAATCTTGAATCAAGTACACCACGAGCAAACCCTAAGAGATTTCTCTCGTATCTCTCTAGATCTAAGCCGTCACCCTCTCAATACAATAGTATCTTTTTGGCAGTGAAGAATAAATATAAGAGGTCCCCTTATATAGGCAAACCATAATCCTATTGAAAACAAAAGATAAGTCTTATTTTACCAAACAGACTCGTCCAGATCTGCCGACGGCAGACGTCTGACCCACACTTGGGAAGACATCTGCCCACACTCTGTAGATCATCTCCCAAGGGGACGGCTGCCTTGAAGTATTTCTCCATAATCTCAACATATATTACCATATTGGGATGCTTAATAAGGATAAATTAGATAAATACACATCAGTCTTCCCTTAAATTTTACATTCTGAAAATTTATGTGCCAGTTTTCCTTATAATGTAGGACCACTAACTGGGCGGTAACCCAGTTTCTTATGCCCAAGCAATAAACAACAGATTAATTAATCCATGAATGTTTAAAATTACTCTATAATGGATTATAATAAACGGACAGTTCCTGCTGTATCAAAAAGTTAACAGGTTCTCCATCTAAGTTGTGAAAGAAATTCTCTGGGACCAAGGACCCCAAAAAAATAAAAAAGCCAAATGTTTAGCTAAGCGATTCAACCATATGATAGAGGTTATATATCATATGTAACACTATTTCAGATAGGTGTTCCGGTAAAGGATTCAAATATTCAATAGAGGAATTGCAGCATGCTCTCACATTGCCGGCAACAATGGAGTGAAACATCCATTCACTGCTCGGAAAAATTAAAAGTGTCACCTGCTAGAATTGCCTAACCCAAACCGGCATAGGTGTGTAACTGTCATGTATGAATATGACAGATACTTAAGTCTATCATAAAAAAGAATTTAAGAAGCGGTCCTCTTCATTCAATTGTCTGTTCCAGTCTTTAACCTTCACCTACATGATGTTGATGGGCTTAAGAGGATACTAGTTGAGAATCTTATGCATCTTCAATAATGATCTGCCACAAGCAATGAATCACAAATGAAATAATTTACTCTGAATGTTATATTAGAAGTACTCGTGCCTATAGAAGAACAAAACAGTATGTGTGTTAAAATAAATTATTAATAAATTGTTCAAGTTATCCATCATGACATAATTGTATTATGTAGAAAGAGCTAAGGAACAAACTGGTACAATATTTCCTAGTCATAATGTTGAAGATGACCAGCCAAAATATGGCAGTAATATTATTGCCAATTTATCAGCCATCATGAGAAAGACAATAGAGAATGTAAACCACGACAAAAAGGGGGCTGAGCTATCAACTGATCACGGAACTGTAAACTACAAATATCAAAGACAGAAGATGGGAGAATTATGCCTAAAATCAATTCTATCAGCACAATATTCAATTTTTGTACCACTAAAATGGTAGCAGCTAGATTTATATTTGAAAATGCAGTGTGTTAAAAAACTATTGATTGGTTACACACGTGATGATAGATGTAGCAAAGGCATTCAGGCATGAATCGCAAGTTTGCAGCTTCACCCCATATAAGAAGATAGAGACCCATATACAGGAGCTTGCGCTGCTGCACTTCCTGCTCGATATGTGGCAACCTGAAATTTCAGTGAGAAAAATAACAAGGCAAAGCTAAGGAACCAATTGGTAAAATGCTCTCAGTGCTTACCTGCAGTAATTTATAAGAGTGCCCTACATAAGGGGGAGGAGGGAGGGGTGGGAAAGACGAAGAAGAATATATTCTCCCAGCCCGCCCGCCCACTCAACAAAATGGGGTCATCTATGAAGTGCAACTTCATATCGAGAAGGTCAAATGGAAAATTCAATGAAGTTTAATGACCAAAAGTCAAAGTCATCAACCCTATCAGTTTAGCATAAAATATGAATAAGAGAGAGGATTGCAAAAAGACCTAGTAGACCATTGGTGGGTAGCATTTGAAGAACATGAAACCAAGATGAAACTTGAAAGGTCTTAAAATTTTGTCGAACCATAACAGTGTCTAAAAGCAATATGATACTAGAGTAGCGAAATATATTATATATTGTTAAAACCTAATTTTCCACCTAGTGGCTACCAGTGGTGATGTGATGCAGGTAGTCGTTTGAATATAGAACCCAAATTAAGGCCCTCGTATTCCAAATTTAGTGAGCCAATTACATATATTACTATTTCCCTCAAAGAGAAGTTTTAGGTATTTTAAATAGTGGCATCTTCCCAAAGCATGCCTACAACGCACTCAACTAGCTGACCTTTAAAAAGGTAAGATCTATAAGTCTATTCCTCTTAATAAGATGAAGATCCATAGAAACCCTCGAGCCAATAAACATTTGGGTACATAATCTTTTATGGAGGAAACTGAGGAGAATAGGTATTAAATGTTATAATGCATTTGTGGAATATTCAATATTCTAATGTCAAATGAAATATTTAGTAAACTGAGTGTGCAGTCAACCCTTCATCTATGTCTATGTTATGTCTAATCTATATATCAATGTCTACAACTTTATTAAGACCTATATATATTTCCTCAGTTTTCCCATTGCTAAATAAAACGCATATAAACTTAACATATAATAGATAATTATGGTGCTGAAGAAATCAAGAGGAAAATATTTATTGGCTCATTAGCATAAGAGTACATACAAGAGTTATAGATCACCTCTCTATCTCAACAAATCAACTAGCTAACACAATAACCAATTATATTTATAACTAATATATAATAACAAATTATATATTCATAACACTCCCCGCAAGCTAGAGCATAGATGTCAATCATGCCAAACTTGGATAGAAGACGGGCGAAAACTGGTCAAGAAAGAGCTTTAGTAAGAATATCTGCTAGTTGAGTCGCAGAAGAAACATGTTGGAGTGCAATCACCTTATCTGTCACTTTGTCACAAATAAAGTGACAATCTATCTCGATATATTTGGTCCGTTTATGAAAAACTAGATTCTCAACAATCTGAATTGCTGCCTTATTATCACAGAAGAGTGTAGTCGGACGAGAAGAAAGAACTCCAAGATCTGTCAAAAGAGAGATAACTCATACCAACTCAGCAACTGTATATGCCATAGATCTATACTCAATCTCTGCAGAAGAACGAGCAACTACATTTTGCTTCTTATTTTTCCATGTAACCAAGTTTCCTTCCAAGAAGACACAATAGTCACTTGTAGAACGCCTATCATCAACGGATCCAGCAAATTCAGCATCTGCAAAAGCTGTGAGCGACGACATAGATGATGGTTTGTAAAGAAAACTATGTCCAGGAGAACTTTTGATGTATCTGAGAATATGCCCAACCGCCTTAATGTGGGGGAGATCAAAGGACTCTGCATATATTGACTCGTTGTGCTAACGGCAAAGGCAATGTCTAGCCGAGTGACAGTGAGAGGCTTCCCAACTAGATGTTGATATTGTCCTGGGTCAGATAGTGGAGGATCCGAAGGAAAGCTTAGTCAAAATAGCTTGACTGAGTAATCCATAGTGGTGTTTGTTGGTTTACATTCCAGAAATCATGTCTCGGATAGAAGATCAAATGCATACTTGCGCTGAGAGAGCTACAATCTACCAGAATTCCGTGATACTTCAATTCTAAGGAAATATCTAAGCGGCCCAAGGTTCTTGGTATGAAAGTGTGAAGCCAAATATGCTTTCACCTTAGAGATACCAGCAGAATCATCTCTTATGATGATAATAGCATCAATATACACCAACACAATTACCTCAACCTGAGAACGATGTGTAAAAAAAGACGTGTCGGCACGACTACTTTTGAAACCAATCTGTCGTAAAATCATGATAGATTTTTCAAACCAGTCGTGTGGTGACTGCTTCAGTTCATATAGTGATTTATGTAGAAGACAGATCATATACTCCCCCGGTTGCTCAAGGCCAGGATGTTGTTGCATATAAATAGTCTCTAAAAGATCGCCATTAAAAAAAAGCATTCTTCACATCAAGCTGATGAATAGGCCATGCCTTAGAAACAACCAAGAATATAAGAACACGGACTGATGTTAATTTGGCAACGAGTGAGTCTCAACATAATCAAAACCATACTGCTGAGTAAATCCTTTGGCTACCAATCGAGTTTTGAGACGGTCAATTGTCCCATCTCAATTTCGCTTGACAGTAAAGACCCATCGACAGCCAACAAACTTCTTATCTAAAGGCGGAGGTACCAATTTCCCCGTCTGATTTGAACACGGTGCGGCAATCTCCTCCAACATAGCTGCATGCCAACCTAGGTGTTAACGTGCTTCCTGAACAGAGGAAGGAAAAGTGGTGGCAGACAAGGAAAAAACAAACTAACGAGCACATTGGGTCAGTTTATGATAGGAAACAAAGTTAGAAATCGAATGTGTAGTAGTACAGGAACGCTTACCCTTGTATAAGGCAATAGAAAGAGAGGGATCTTTGTCGGAAGGCAGCGGTGGCAGAGGAACAGTAAACTGTATTATAGTATCAGCAGAAGAATTGTTAGTAGAATCATTAGGGAAGATGGTTGGACAACTTTCTTACAACAGTGGTACACCTGTGGATAAGGGGCTGCAAGCTCATCACTAGGGAGCACAAGTTGAACAGATGAATCACGCTTTGAAGAAGGTATGTGTGGAACCAGAATAGTAGTGGGGGTACTTAACAGGTGGTGGAAAATAGGCATGACCTTCTAAGAAGGTCGCATCACATTAAGTATGAACTTTAGATGTGGCAGGATCAAAGCAAACATATCCTTTTTAGGATCGAGAGTAACCTACAAACACCATACGTGTAGCGCAAAGATCAAGTTTGTCAATATGAGGACCGAGAACATGAGAATAGCATAGTCAACCAAACACCTTTGGAGAAATAGGAAAAGATTTGCCTTGTGGAAACAAAATAGAGAAAGGGGTTTGATTGCCTAGAACCGAAGAAAGCATGCGATTGACATAAAACCAGACATCTAAAACTGCAAAATTCCACAAACGTTTGGAACATGTATATGTAAGAGAAGTGACCTGGCTACCTCAAGTAAATATCGGTTTTTCGTTCAGCAATCTCATTTTGCTGACGAGTATAACATGAAGTTTGGTGCAATATTCACAGTGTCTTGCAAAATACAGTAAAGTCCATGTTGATATACTTCTTAGCATTATCTGAACGAAGAACCTTAACGGAAATACCAAATTGATTAGAAATTTCAACAAAGGTTTTAAAAGTAGACAAAAGCTCAGACCTATTATGCAGAAGATATAGCCAGCTCATACGTGAATGATAATCAATAAATATAACAAAATATTTATAACTATACACACTAGGAAATTTAAAGGGTCTCCAAATATCAGAGTGAACCAAACAAAACATAAGTCATGTCTTTTTTTAACCGAAGAAAAAGAGGAACGATGATGCTTTCTAAGAATACAAGACTCACAACTAAATTCTGATAAACTGATAGAAGGTAAAATAATACGTAAAGAATAAAGGGGAGGGTGGCAAAGTCTCCGATACCGATGGATAGTAGAGACAGCTGCAGATATACTGAAAAGGTGATCAATATAATACAGTTCATTCTTCTCATGCCCCCTACCAATCCATTACTTCGTCAGAAGATCATGTAACACAAAGTAAGATGAATAAAAAGTTACTGAGCGGTTGAAATCATTTGTAAGCTAACAAATAGAAAGCAGATTTTATTTTTAAAATGGCACAATTAAAGCATGTTTAAGGTGTAAAGTTGAAGTGAAATCAGCGGAACCAGAAACATGTGTAGTATTACCATCACCATGGAAATAAGCTTGTAAAGACTAGAAGCAAGATCTGATAGTCCATCACAAGACATGTGATGTGAAGCGCCGGATTCGGCTACCCACGAATCAAAATGAGAAAGTAAAGATATACCTAACGGAGTGGAAAGGTTGGCAGAAGCTACAGAAGAGAGGAGACGTAACCAACCCCACTCATCACTAGATAAAGATACCTGTCCGGCAGAGAAGGAAGGTTGATCAGTAGGTGCCGGTGTGGATGTCTGGCGAGCGGTAGGTGTATCGTCGGGATAGCCATACTTCTCCCAACACCGATCGTTCCAATGATTAATGCCGCCGCAATGAAAAGAAAGGCCGGCTCGACCACAACCACGACCACGGGAACTACGACCACAAGCAGTCAAAGGGGGACGACCTCGCGATGCCCCACAGACACCAGAGAAAGAAGCAGAGGGACCACGGCCAGACGGAGTGTAGGTCCCACGTCCTCAAGTAACAAATGCGGTCGAAACATGCTCAGAGGACGGGGAAGAGACGGTAGGCACACGATAAATCCTGAACAGGATGCTCGTCGGTGATGGAGAACCACTCTGTGAAAGAATGAGGGAGCGGATGCCCTCAAAACTGGGTGGTAGAAGAGCCAAGAGTAATACGCCAACAGGAGACTCGTGTTGTTTACGGGTGACAGCAAGGTCAGTGGAGATAGGCTGATAGACGTTCCACTGATCAAGTCCACTGAAGAGGGCACCAAAATCCTGAATATTTTCTCCTAGATTGGCCGTAGTAAAGATGTGGAAGATATCATAGAGCTTCTGCAAGTTATCCTCAGACAAGTACAGAGAACGAAGGTGTGTCCAAGCTTCCTTAGCAGTTTTCTGAGACATAACAAACGTATAGCAGCGAGAATCCATACATTTAGACAACCAAACAATTACTTTGTTGTCGTTCTGGAACCAGATATCAAAGTGGAGATCTTTGGAGTCAAGAGGAGCATCCGTCAAGTAGCGATGAAGGCTTTTGTTGTTCAAGACTCGTTCCATAGCACTGGACCATTGAAGGTAGTTCTTTACGACGGAAAGTGATATCGTAGTCAAACGAATATCCGTTTTGAAATCAACCGACGACAGAGAGGCTGAGTTAACTTTATCATCACTAGAATCCATGGTAAAGGCGCTGAAAGAAAAAGATCCCGGGAGATGAAAGAAAAAGATCCCAGGAGAGAAAAGATAGGCTGTCTAACTCACAACAATTAAACCGAGTAAGTTGATCTAATAGATCATGGGGACGACAAGATTTTTTTAAAAGTAGAAAGGGCTATATAGAGGTATCGTGATCTGTAGGTGTTGTAGAGGGTGAATCGAAGTCGATGGAAGGGCTGGAGGGGCGTTGAAGGCTGGAGAGGGGGGCTGGATGCGTCGTGGAGGGATGGAGGGGTTGCTGGTGGGTCAACGATGGCTGTCGAGGGTAGCTGGAGGTAGTCGATGGTGGCGCTGGGGAGTCGGCGAGGGCTCAGGAGGGGACTGGAGGCATCATAGAGGGCTGGAGGGGGTGCGGGGTGGTCGACGAGGGGGCTGGAGGGGCTGTCGAGGGTGGGCGTGGGTGCTGGAGTCAATTTCGAGGGCGGGCGATTGGGCTGGAGTTACTATCGAGGATGGACGAGGCTGTTGGAAGGGCTGTTGAGGGTGGGCGTGGGTGCTGGAGTTGATTTCAAGGGCGGGCGAGGGGACTGGAGATGGTAGAGGGTGGGCGTGGGTGCTGGAGTTGATGTCGAGGAAGTCGGCGAGGATCAAAGGTGCTGAGAGGGAGATCGGGGGGAGTGTCGTTGATGGGATCGAAGGTGTCTATCGAGGGGTATGGAGGATCGTTGGGTATTGGCTGGTGACAATCGATGGCTGGAGCGTTTATTTTTTATTTTTTTCCTTGATTCTCTTCAAAGCTCTGATAGCATAAGAGTTCATACAATCTATATATATGAAGTTATTGATCACCTCTCTGTCTCGACAAATCAACTAACTAACACAATAACCAATTATACTCATAACTAATATATAATAACAAATTATATATTCATAACAGGTGCTACCTAATTTAAGGCAGCATGTTTAATTGTCAGCTATTATCAGGAACAATAATTGAGGGTACCAAGTACTGATAACAGAAAAACATAACATGCAGGATACAAAATCTCTAGAGTCCTCACCGAAGGCTACTCTTGCGACCTAGATATTTGCACCACTTCTTGTAGTTCCTGAACACTTTCCTCATCGCCTCAGTTAATGCACTATCATCCAACTGAGACAATACCCCACTAGGCCTTATCAGTAAAGCATGAAGCACACAAAAGACTTCCCCTTAGATTTAAACTATACAAGATATAAAGAAACCTTGGGTTGCTGATCATGCCTAGGTTGGCGTATGTGGACGTTAGCTAGCAACAAAATTAGATGTTCTCTTTGATTAGACACATTATCCTTCTGCGCAATCAGAAACAACAAAATTAGATGTTCTCTTTGATTAGACACATTATCCCTCTGCGCAATCAGAAACAACAGAAATTATAATGATCTCAATGAAACTATATAAGTGTGTTGTGATTAATTAATTACACAACAGCAAAGTTAAAATAGATTCACAATTCGCTACTTCACCTGAAAACCAAACATTGCTTGTAACCAATCAAGAAGATCTTCATCCACCTTCTTCACACGGTCCTTTGGCCATGGTAAGCCCCTGGTATTGCGAAGCGCACCAACAACAGATTGAATCTGTGGGTTCAAACCAATATGTTATGACTTATGAGATCCATTAAAGCATTGCTTATTATTGAAGTTTATTCCTAACTACTTAAATGGCCACCCATACACAGTTTATGTTTTACTACTGCACATGAAACATGTCAGGAGGAAAGAAAATTAGAAATTTTTGGAATACAAGGGTTCGTATCCACATAGCTTCCAAGAAAGTGCAGATCACGTATAGATCCACATATGTTCAAAATAGAAATCTGACATTTGTCAGAAGATAAGGGTTAAAAATGTATAACATTTTAGCCCATTTGGGTACCTCACCACCATTTGAGAATAATAGAAGCGCGCGCGCGCACAGAGAGAGAGAGAGAGAGAGAGAGACCTCAGGCAAAAGCATAATAGGCTGATTCGCACTATCAGGATCAAGGGGGAGTATATTATATGGAACCAAGATCTTTGTCTTCTCCTCAACCTTGTTGTGTGTTTCCAAAATCTAAAAATGAAGACCAGGACATATAATCAGTAAGACGATACTTAATCACATGGTCAAAAGAAGCAGCTGAATACTGATGTTGCTAGTCAGTTCCACCTACAGAAGAACTTCGACATTTAGGAGACAAGTTCTATAACACCTAAAATAAATCTCCAAGAATAATTATTTAGTATCTCAAATATGCAGCATATATTTCAAGCATTTACCTCGTTGTCCACTTCAAGTGACTGAGTCAAATTGACAGCCTTTAGAACCTCAAATAGGACAGCAGCAGTTTGGTAAGCTTTGGTAAGGCGGGCACTAAAAAAAGATTTAAAACACAAGTAATTTGCAAGATTAAACAAACATAAAATGTCAAAGGAGGACTATCTCTGTCAAAAAAAGTAATCGCCATGTATCAAAATTTCTTAATTGACTTACCGATCAGCTTTATCGGCAGCATTTTGTAGTGCTTGAATATATTCTTTGTAGTAATTTTTATAAAAGCTGCGCATTGCTTGTGCATCATTGCTCTTACCCCTTTCCTTCAGAGTGGGTTCATTATCCTTACAAAAATACAAGATTGAATTAGAAACGGAATAGTTAAGAAGATGGTTTCGAAAACTTTGGGATAAAAGAAATTAGGATAAATTATGTAAAACACCTTCAAAGTTTCCCAGTTTTCGGGTACAAAACATCAGCAAACTATAAAACTTGCATTAGGCCCCGTGACCAAACAGGCTGCCGATTTTTGTAAATTCTTGTGGGGTCACGAATCATCTATGACTTTACTTAATAAAAACATACATCGTAAGTGCATAAAGAGGATGGAAAGAAACAGCATTCGTATATATGATTAATTTAATATTTGACTATCAATGAGCATTAGCTCAGTTGGTTTGAGCACTTTCTCTCTTGGGGAAAGTGCGGGGTTCGGACCCCAGGAACCCAGAAGAGCAGTGGCCACAAATTAACGCTTTCGAGACAAATTCGTGGGTCCCCCGGATGCTTGTGTTGCGTGCTTGTGTGTGGTGTGCATGGGTGTGTTGTGTACTTAGGTTAGGGCTTACGGGCCAGTGCCAAAAAAATTAATATTTGACTAAAACAAATAGTATGTCATTATGAGGGTTATAGCATCTAGGTTGGGAACCAAATATTTTCACTGAGTGAACCTGATTTATTACACCAAAAAGCAATTAAAATTCCATCAATGTAATGGCCACAATCCACATAGCCAGTCATACCAATATGCATTAGTATGCTCACCATGTTCACCACCACCAGAAAATCTCCTAATGAATGAGAATTTGTGGCTCGGTGAGGAACGTAATTCCATGTAACGACTCTCAACATTTTACCTCTTCATCTTGACTTAATTTTCGTTTGGAGAGAACTAGAGGGTGCTCCTTGGTTAGATGAAATCAAACTACATGCTTGATGAGGGTAGGCACGCTTGTACGCCTGATAAGAGGGTATCAAAATTATATAGCAAGGCCTTCTCGTTCTAATCTATTTATCTGGGAATTTGGCACCAACTAACAAAGCTTTGCAAGGGGTTGATAGCCAGTCATAGAATTTCAATTGATTCTTATGTGAAGCTTTATTACCTATTGTCATACTCCCTAGTGGACCGTATTTTGATTGACAAGAATCAGAAAACGATCGTGGTGGTGGTGGTGGTGGTGCCCATGGCAGCCTCAATACGGTCCAATAGTCAAATCTTGTTTACTGAAACTTCCTGTGCAGATAGATCCAGACACCGCGCGGAGCAAACTAACTTGTATAGACTAAAAGAGGAACCTCTCTAAATGATTGAGAGGGCAATCAAGGCACTGTGGCATTTCATGATATCTCCAACTCCCTCGTTGGATTCTGGCGTACAAGTAAATATAATAGTGTTTGAGAATGAAGAATACACACACACACACACAGTGTGTGTGTGTGTGGATATGTTAGGGCGGATTCGCATTTTTCCAAATTCACAAACTTTTTTGTATGGCGTCCTTCGAACGATCCACTCCGTTCAAATCGTTCTGCACGTCTCAGATAGTGTATGGATATAAAAATAGATAGTGTATGGATATAAAAATCACATTGATAGGCGGTGTTTTGCATGTGCAAAATGTGTGAGTTTATTTCAGCCGTACAATTTTTAAGATTTTAAAACTTGGTTTTAGTGTGCGCGCGCTCGCGCGTGTCCTATTACATTTAATATGGTAATCCTCAGTTAAGCCTCGGGTAATCTGAGTTAAAAAAAAAACCTTGAACAGAATAATGTTAGAGCGGTGACACCCAAAGATTCATGAAATAATTTATATATGAAACTTAAGATAATCACATATGATACCTTAATCTCAAATAAGAATATGTAGAAATTACATCTTTACTAATTGCTCCAATCTTAAAAAAGAGAAGATTCAAATAAATTGAACTAAACTTGCATACTAAGTAACAAACCCTTTCTAATCGTTGCAGGAGTGCGGTCTTGAACTGACGGACACCACGCCCACTTGAAGTTGGATCCAGTTTGTGTGCTTTCTCAAATGCATAAAATCTACCTGTTCCATTATCAAAGTTAGATAGTTATCATCTTCCAACAAGGAATGGTAATGATTAAGGAGCACTCGGTAACTTCGCTCCAAATTCCTAACTCCAGACCATTTGGTTTTGTATTTGTAGTGAGATAACTGGATTTTATCTCAATTTCAACCTCTCTTAAAATCACTGCCATTGATCAAAATTCTAAAGTCATGATGAGGATTGAGTATTTTTTTTTATATATGTAAAGAGCAAGGCTCGTTTTGAGCCCATTAGATTGAGGAAATATTATTACAGTCCAGCGCTCCCACTGTCCCACATAAAATGAAAGTCGTCCCTTTACGGGCCGAAACATGGCTTGTTGCAGCTATACATTCATTTATTAAATCAGTGTTTCAAAATGTGTGTCCAGTGGGATTTTAACTTCCACAGCTCAAATACAATCTTATAGTTCTTGAACAACAGCTCAAGAGTCAAGACTATGGTGAGGGAGGGTTGAGGGGCATATACATTTTACATATATCTAAACTCCAACCAAAACCTCAATGCTCTGCCTCCACTTGACAATGAACTCTAGTTACCCAAAATTTCAATTTCAAATTTTTATTGCATGTACATAGCATACTCCTAGAAACTAGTACAGTTTATTTGAAAATGGAGTTTGGGGCTTGCAAACCATAGTTTGCATCCACTCTACCTCCACTAAAAAATAAACCCTAGTTTTCCTGACTCCATACCCAAACAGGGCCTAAAGTTTACATTTTCTCATACAAAAGTTAAACAATGGATATTATCAAAAGCGCAAACGACTGAAACTCAAAGAACCGAGAGCTAATCAAACCAAAACTCACATAAATAAGCAACCCTCGGGTTCCTCGGCTCCACCTCGTTCGCCACACGAAGAATCGGAGCGATCGTGACGAGCGAAGAAGGAACGACCTCGCTATCAAAGATCTCCCCCAAATTCCCCGTAGTCTGTGTTCTCAGCAACCGCCTCGTCGGCGGATCTGGCCCTCTCCCTGAACTCGACATCTCTCCACTTCAAAACCTAACCAAAAACACCCAAAAATTCATCAATAAAACCCTAATCCAACTAAAAACACTGCTAGATTCGAACAGATCGATCACCTTGGCTTAGCAGCTCAGATCTGAGAACGAATGCATCAGCGAGTGAAAATGGGAGCAAAACAAAACCCTAGATTTTCTATGATTAGAGGAGAGAGAAAGTGAAGTGAGCTGCTGGTTGAAGCAAAGCTTAAGCTTGAAGGAGATGGTGGAGCTCAAAATAAATAATATTATTATTAAGGAAAAAGGGAGTGGGATCGAGAGAGACTGGAGAGAGAGCTGGGGGATGAGGCTGTGATAAAGGGGCACGATTGTTGGGGGTATTTACGAGATTGGGACTGAGGATTTCAATTTGGCGTGCGTTACTTTTTTTTTTATTACCAAAAATTCACTTAACCATTGAGATCGTTGTTAGTGCTGTGATTAGCAGATCTTGAAGTAATTAGAGCTGTGGATTTTTAGATGGAAATGTAAACTGCCAAAAACAAAAAAAAGTGTTTCTCACAGAGTGACGAGGGCAAAACTTAAATGGTTTCCTTTCTTAAAAAGATATGAATAATCTGAATTAATTTTCTATTCATATCCCCGATTTTTATTGATATAGATAGAGATTTACGTTTCTGATGACTATCTAAATCTGTATATGCATTCGTCCATAGCCACCGGACGAAAACGGCAACACCTGCATATGTGTGCGTATCCGATACAAAAAAAAAGAATTTTTTGGCCCTATTAACTATTAAGCATGTTTTATCTGATGCTCATTTAACGTCTATATCGGAGTTTTACCAAATACAGATAATAATTATCATTTCCGATAGCTATCCGTATCCGCATTCGAATCCGTCGACAATTATTGGATACGGATATGGTAACATATGTATATGATTTGCATCCAATCCATTTACATCCGGTAGCTAGTTTCAGATGGTCATGTCGTATGTTTAGTTTTCTTATAAAAAGAGAAGGAATATGGTTGTTCATCAATCAATGTCTTGCCTGGTTGATGTGCATGCTGAATACCGTTGCATTTTTTCTTAAAATAGTTATATGCCCGTTGCATTTTTTCTTAAAATAGTTATATGCTAATATACAGGGTTTTAAAAATAAAGATGAGGATTTCAATTTAATCGTGTATTGCTATTGGGCAATATAAAAAGGCATACAGCATATAGATAAAGGATGTAGGGTTTTTTTGGAAATAGGGTATTTTTTATTTAAAATTATTAAATTATGATGGATTTTTTTTAAATTAGGAGAATAGGGCAGTTTCTTGGACCCCACCCCCTCCCCAGTACAGAGAGCGGGTTCGAACCCGCCCCCTATATTTTATAGGAGAGGGCGGGTTCTGGGAACCCGCCCTCTCCATTATTGTATAGAGGACGGGTTCCCAGGACCACCCTCTCCTATATGAAGGAGAGGGCGGATTCTCAGAACCCGTCCTATTTAAAAAAATATATATTAAATAAATAAAGAAAAATTCGAAAAAAATATAAAATTGTATTGTATGAATGTGGTGTAAAAAATGAATCCGTCAAATTTACAATAAAAAAAAAATCTTATCTGTTTGTAAAATGTAAATTCTATCTCGGCGGTCAAATTTATAATATCAAAATAAATCCGTCAAATTTACAACACAAAAAAATCCTATCTGTTTGTAAATTGTAAATAACTATCGTTTCCCCTTTCCCTTTCTCTTTGCCTTATGAAATCCGAGAAGGCTTGACATAAGTCTATGCCTCTTGGGATGACTGGAGGACCCATCCGTTTCTTAGGTAGATGGTGGCGGCGGCGTCTACTCTTCTGTTTCGGCTTCAACTTCAGCTTCGTCTTCAGCAGCGTCTTGGTTGTTGTTCCGCAAATCCTGAATATGGGCCAGGTGTCGAATATGTGCTGCCTCCCAACAACTGTTCCTAGGACGATAAATCTGTCTTCCAAGTGGGCAGTTGCAGCGAAGAACATGTCCCGGTTTTATGCGGCTGCTGTTGCACAAAACCTGGACCCCATGGTTGCGCAAATCCTGACCACCAAGGTTGCTGTTGTTGCGTAAAACCTGACCCCCAAGACGGCTGTTCTGCAAAACCCGACCCCCAAAACCGGTGTTGTGTTAGTTATATATATGTCCCAGAGGCCATTGTTGTACATATGATGTATATTATAATGGATGCTTGGAAATATATAGAGAGGACTTTCTTACTCGTCATGATAGTATGCTATTTGGTTTCTCTTTATCTTAACATGTTGACTTATATTAGTTTACTTTCTTACTCTCACATGTTGATAAAACCCTTAGGATATGTACTCGACTACTGGGACTATGATGAGATCATACTAGTGGGGCCACGGTAGTCGACGGGTACATCCCATAACTGTTCCTAGTCGAGGGTGTATCGAGATAGGGCATCGATACACCAGAGTAGACTAGCGTATACGCATCTTGACCTATATGATGGGCGATGGATGATCCCATATCCATCGGTGTTTGACATCAAGGATGGTGTACGGGTGCTCAGTGGAAACTGGGTACACTGGTGTTGCCGGCAAAAAATTTCTGCGCAAAAGAGCCCAAGGTAACAAATGGCAGTGATACGCTTATGAAAATGCGAACCAGTATTTTCCGGGCTGTTTTTTGAAAAAAATCCCGAATTAGAAACAGATAAATTATGATGGTATCGAAAGCGTCTCGAAAAACCCTTCGATTTGATATATTATGGGCTTCATAATTCATCCGGGATCAAAAGTTATGAGCAAATATGATATGCATTGTTCCCTGATTAAAAAATCAGGAATTACCTCAATGAAGTATCACGTGCTCACACGTGACCAATGGTCACGTGTTGACACGTGATAGTTAAAATAGAAATAAAAAAACAAACGGCTGAAGAAGGACCCAATTGGGGGTCACGTGCTCACACGTGACCAATGGTCACATGTTGACACGTGATGGTTAAAACAGAAATAAAAACAAATGGCTGAAGAAAATACGTCAATGAGGTATCACGTGCTCACACGTGACCAATGGTCACGTGTTGACACGTGATGGTTAAAACTGAAGCATAAATAAACGCTGAGAAAAGAACCAATTGGGGGTCACGTGCTCACACGTGACCAAGGGTCATGTGCCAGCACGTGACAGGCTTCGAAAGCCTTACAATTTAATAGAATTAAAATTCTAAATTTCTCTAAATCTTTTCAAATAGAATTAAAATTCTAAATTTCTCTAAATCTTTTCAAATAGAATTAAAATTCTAAATTTATCTAAATCTTTCCAAATGGAAAAGGATTATGGGGACCGTTGGATTAAAAATCCAATGGTGATTAAAAATCACCAATTTATGGAAAGATTTGATACAAGGAAAGATTTCCCCTAAATCTCACCAAAAATAACAAACAGAATGTTTTTGGATTTAAAATCCAACGGTGAATAAAATTCACTGGATGATCTAAAGGATCATATTAATTATGAAAACAAATCAAATATTTCAATGAAAGATTTACTAAGCAAATTGATTCTTTTCCTTCTCCTATAAATAGGAGCCAAGAGAAGGGAGAAAGGGAGATAGAATTTTGGGATCCTGAAATTGCAGAAAGAAAAGAAAGGAGAATTTAATTTTCAACAAAGAAAACCCTAGGTGAGAAAAGGGAAAAAGATCAACTTCAAAAAGAGAATTTAATTCTCAAAATCTAAGAGTTTAACTCTTCTGCAAATAAAGAACTTAGTTCTTTTTCTGGTTGAAGATCTGTACAGAGCACATCTCCCCATAGGATGAGAATTTAATTCTCATTGGGTTGAGATCCTGCCATGCAGATCTAAAACATAGAGGAGGAATTGAGTTTAGAGAATTTAATTCTCCCAAAACAAAACCAGGGTTCAACCCTATATGAGAATTTAATTCTCCTAGAATTACAGGAATTTAATTCCTTCAAGATGGACAGAATTAGGGTTTAACCCTAATTGAGAATTTAATTTTCTAAAATCCACAGGAATTTAATTCGTCTTAAAATGAAATTAGGGTTAACCCTACATAAGAATTTAATTCTTTCATAACAGGAATTTAACTCCTCTAAAATCATGATTAGGGTTCAACCCTACAGAGAATTTAATTCTTAAAATAAAGAGACTTGAAAGATCTCCATGCACATAAAGAACATTGGTCACGTGATGACACATGACCCCAATCCGCGGTGATCAGAAAAGAAGGAATAATACTAGGTCACGTGACCCCACGTGACCCCTGAAAAGATCCCCAAAAATAAAAAGGTAACAGCTTTGAGGCAATGCCTCACGTGCTCCCACGTGACTCCCAAAATGCAGAAAGAAAAGGCAAAGGAAATGAAGGCCTTGGGCGCTCTCACGTGCTCCCACGTGACCCCATGGCAAACGCTTTAATGATCAGTGCATGAATCCTCCTCACGTGCCAGCACGTGACGCTCAAAATAAAAATAATAAAAAGTGTTTAACACTTAATTGCAAAACGAGATAAAAGGGAATCTGGTCCCACCTTTGAGCGCCCTCACGTGCTCCCACGTGACCCCTCTTTCTTTAGTGTTTAACACTATTTCGAGAACTTTCTACCCAGTGTTTAACACTGGTGTTTTCTAGTGTGTAACACTAATTTGACAACTTCATTTTCAGTGTCAACACTGTTGTTTGCTAGTGTTCAACACTAATTTGGGGGATTATATTTCCAGTGTTTAACACTGATTATCTTTTAGTGTTTAACACTAATTTGAGAGTTTATCTCCAATGTTCAATACTGAGGTTCTCCTGTGTTTAACACTACTCTTAGCCAAATTGGCTAATTTTCCAGAGGCAAGGCCTCCCATTCAAAATTGAGTAAAAATCAGAACTATAATGTCTACTGCTCAATCAAAGATAAAAATGTTCTCAGAGCCCTCAAACTCTAATTTAGCATTGCTAAATAATGTGGGCTTGAACCCAGACAAATGTTTAATGGTCCAACAAAAGGCCAACATTTCAAATCCAATTGGATTTAGCCCAAGTTGGTCATAAGTCCTCATTTCAGATTTAACTGAGCCCATGTGCTCATAATTCTAATTAACTGATCTTAGTTCCAAATTGGGCTACAAATCACTTAATCCACATTAGTTCAAGGGTACATCTCTTCACCCTTTTGATATTTGTCGTTGTAATTCCTCAGAGTCTTCAAAGAGGTGACGGGTCCCAACAACCACACATCTATACGGACTCAAGCGTCCTTAAACTCATGGACTTAAGCGTCCTTAAACAATATACGGACTTAAGCGTCCTTAAACCAATGGACCACCTGTAGGGTTCCTAGGCACACTAAGGAGGTCTCACAAGGCATCAACCATGCCAATTTCAAATTTTACGGGTGCCGAGAAACCCTAATACGGATCGTTAACTAGATTTTAGGCGACAAAAGAAACTAGTTAACAACTTAACTACAAGAACGGAAATACAACCTTTGTAGATCCGGTCCTCCACCTCCATAGCTCCGCAATGAAGTCTCCTCGCTGTCCAAATGGAAACCCGGGCTCTAGCGTCGGCTTCATCGGAGAAATGGACGGGCAAGGTCGTCGGCTTCGTGCCGAAGATGATCTACGTCGAGGCATCACAAGATCAAGCTCCCACTTCACCAAGTCATGAAACTTGTGAAGAAAACACCCTATACTACTTGGCAAGAGGTAGAGGATGAAGAAATAGGAGGTGGGTTCACTTTAGAATTGGATTTCTCACTCATTTGCTCAAGTTGCCATTGATGGAGCAAGCTTTCTTCATCTTTGAAGAAGAAGAAGATGAAAAATGTTATGATAAGTCTCTTTTTTTGAAAAGAAAATAAAAAACAATACTTATCATAATCAAACCATGGTCAAGTGTAGAGAATGAACTAGGGTTAAGTGGAATGGTTAGGGTTAAGCATGAGACAAAATGGTCACTTAGTCAAAGCTTCATGAAGCTTCAATATACAAACAAACAAAGCCACCATTTTCCCTTTTTCTTTTCCAAAATAAAATAAATGAAATAAATAGATAAATGAATAAGAAAATGAAAACCCTAACCATTACACAACCATGGTTTAATCTTTACACAAACCCTAGTGAGCATGTATCATCAAACATGATACAAACTTGTGTACAAAAGTATATCACATATACAATGTGCACAATCCAAGTGAGAAAATCCATTTAAAGTGAACCAACACTAGTTAATGCAAACTAATATATCAAATATATAATTATGCATTAAATCATTAAATCAACACTTGATTCAATGATCCGGTCATGTCGCACACAACCGACTAGTATACAATGTATCGATTTATCGAATCAATCATTGATTTGATAACTAGGTTATATTGCATATAACCATTCGACACATTCATCGCGAGAATGATATACGGTATCACATACACGCATTATTCTCGGTCCCGCACATATCTCATATGCACTCCTATTTCGTTTCGCTTGAGCCAGGAAACCTCTGTGTAGGACTCTAAAGACTAGTCAATACGCCGGCAGCAGATGATGATCATATCAATCACCCACAAGCCGCAAGCGGTCTGCTAAACGTAACGGCCACCCGGGTATTGAGCGATCAGAAGATCGACGAGCAAGCCCGCTCACACTCCTGTGAATCCAACCAGTAACACTTACTGTACAGTCCGGTCTCGTCGTCTGATATGTCGCATATCTCGCCTAGGGGTGGTAAACGTCAGACCCCAATAGCTCGATAAGTCGTGTCGATATGAGGTCTATAACAGTTCGAGAAACTACTGGTAACACTTACCAGTAAATCTCAGCAACCCTGGCCAGGGATTTCCGGTTATAGCCAATCGAACACAGCGCAACATCAACTCCCTATACCGGGAGAGACGAATCCCCTCCTATCGCTCATTGCCTCCATGTGATTCGGGACTGTACCCAAAAACCACCGTTTTACACGCCCTCTTGGACGTGGTAAGGTGGAAATCAAAGCACAGTGGGAACCACACAAGACTCTATGACGATCTCGGGTCAACAGACTACTCTGTACCAGTGTCACCAGAGAACTGCCATCTGACGTAAGGTATAATACCATCTGGGAGTTCTCGGCGAGTCCGTCCAGTGTACCCAGTCTCCACTGAGCACCCGTATATCATCTCTGATGTCAAACACCAATGGATATGGGATCATCCATCGCCCATCTGTATGGGTCGAGAAGGTATACGCTAGTCTACACTGGTATATCGATGCCCCGTTTCGATACACCCACGACTAGGGACTTTGAAGGATGTACTTATGGACTACCATGTCCCTACTAGTATGATCCGCATCATAGTCCAGGTAGTCAAGTACTCATCCTAAGGGCTTTACCAACATGTAACAGAGAGACTATCAGTGTACACGTTAAGGTAAAGATCAACCAGATAGCATACTATCATGTCGAGCAAGAAAGTCCTTCCTATATATGTCCCAGCATCCACTACAATATACATCCTATGTATAGTAATGGCCTCCAGGGCATACATATAACTAACAATCTCCCACTTGCACTAGGGCCATCTGATAGCAGTGGTTGTAGTATCTCATACTCAACCATCCCATAAAAAGTCTCTCTCTGGGAAAAGGCCTTTGTGAGTGGATCCGCCGTGTTGTCCTCTGAGTCTACTCTCCTAACCTCGATCACCCTGGAGATCAACTATCTCCATGATCAGGTGATACTGCCTTAGAATATGTCTGGATCACTGATGGGACGGACGTTCCTTGGCATATAGCCACAACTCCATTGTCTCACAATGGTCGGAACGTAGTTCATCTCATGAACCAATATTCACCCAGACAGCCTCTTTGGTAGCATCTTAAGTAGCGATGTATCCAGCCTTTATCGTCTAGTATGCCACGGTATCTAGCTTGGAACTCTTCCAACATACCGTCCCTCCACTGAGGGTAAAGACAATGCCTGTGACTGACATTCAGTCGTCTTTATCACCGTAGAACCCTTCCAGTGATTCTCCCCCGGATCGATTGATACCATCTCACTATAACTAGTGAGAATCCTAACATCCAATTAGATCTATCTCATAGATCCAAAACCCAGGATTTAGGAGGTATCATTTTGATCCTATATGGAGAATCATTGTGATAAGCGGAGATTGACCGAGCGTAGCATAGGAAACTCCTTCCCTATCAAGAGTATGTTATCCACGTACTCTACGAGGATCGACACAATACTCCCTACTACCTTTTTGTTTATACAAGGTTCATCTACCATTTTGATGATGTCAAACTCTTTGACTAACACATCAAAACAGATGTTCCAACTCCGCGATACCTGCTTTATCCTATAAAGCATCTTGTGCACGTTTCCGCTGCTCCCACTTTCTACGAAGCCCTCTGGCTGTGTACTTATATACTCTCTCTTCTAAAACATCATTTTAGAAAAGCAGTAATGACACCCAACCGCCAGATATCGTAGTCATGGTATGTAGCCGTGGCAAGTAGGATCTGGATGGACTTAAGCATAGCCACTTGAAAAGGTTTCATCATTATCCACGCCTGGTCGATGACGAAAAAGCTTTAACAAGTCTAGCTTTGAAAGTCTCAACTTTTCCATCTACACCAAGTAATCTTCTCAAGATATACTTGCTCCTGATGGAGATTTAACCCTTCAGATATTGCATCCAAAGTCCATACTTTGTTGGTGTACATGGATTCCATCTCAGATCACTAAGCATCCAGCCATTCTTACAGAGTCTTACTCCTGATGGCCAGCTCGAAACTAGTTGGGTCATCATCTCATGATGCAATCCTCGCTCCCACTGTCATAGAGTAACCGAAGTATCTCTCAGGTGGGTGAGAAACCCTACTAGATCGGCGGAGAGGCTGAGGTTCGTTGGTAACTATCGAATCCTTTGGTTTTATCAAATCATCTGCTGTAGTTTGTATAGCTAGAACCTTTCCAGTTATACATAACAGATCTTGTCTCGAGCTTGTCCGGATTTTGCTTTTAGACATAGGTCGGACAACCCCAAATCTTAACTAACTTAAGATATGGGCTCTTCCCTTTCCATATCACATATGAAGTGGTAGGCAACTGATTTGATTTGAACCCTATTCAATAGGTATGCAGCTTCTCAAGTGCATAACTCCCAAAAGGAAATAGGTAACTCAGTAGTACTCATCATAGAGCACACCTTATCATATAGGGTGTGATTGCTCCGCCCCGATATACCATCGTGCTATGGTGTATACGGAGGAGTAATGCTGAGAGAGAATCCCATTCTCCTTTAGAATAGTCCAAGAATTCCGTGCTCAAGTATTCTCCTCCTTGATCACATCAAAGGACATAATACTTATACCCGTATTGGTTCTCTACTTCTAACTTATATTCTGTGAATATCTCAAAAGGTTCGGACTTTTGTTTCAACAGGAACATAGGTCTGAATCTTGAAAGATCATCAGAGAATGTAATGAAGTAAAAAGAACTGGTCTTGGCGAGTATAGACAGGGGACCTACATACATCAACATGTATCATCCCAAGAGTTCGCTAACTCTTTCTCTGTTTCCAGTAAACGGAGCTATGGTCATCTTATCTCTGTGACATCACTGGCAAGTTTCACAAGATGTAAATTCAAACTGATTTAAATATGCATCTTCAATGTAACTTCAGCCAGTCGGATCGCATTGATATGACCTAGTCTACAATGCCTCAAGAAGGATTCGTTCATTTCTGAACTCTTCCTCTTTTGTGTGTTCGGTATACTAAAGAACCGTAGTTTGATTTAGAACATCAATGCTTTTAGATAACGTGCCTGAACCGATCAACTTTTGATATAGGAAATGTTCAAAACATAATCCAACAATACAAAATTTTATCATTTCTTTACTAATAAAGAGACTGATATGATTTTGTATATCAGGTTCGGTATCTAATAACATTTGTTCAGAATCAATGTATTGGTAATACAGGGTGACAGTGACCAACAGACTTGGCTGCAACACTTGCCCCGTTCTCTGTCTCATGAAACTTATCACCCGTTCTCAGTTTTTCTACCTATCTGTAGCCCTATGTAACAGATTACATATCTGGGATCCTGATCCGGTATCATATACCCAGGATGCGGAGGACACTGAGAAACAGTTCTATATAACGAACACACCCGAAGATGATGCATCAGCATGCACTTACTTCGTTTGGGCGGCACGGGAAATCTGGTATTCCCCAATTTCCTGCTCTGTCTTATAACTATTATAAGTTGGAGCGGAACCAACGTTCCCCAGCTCAGTATAACAAGCGGGTTCGGTCAAATATCCATATTATTATCTTGATTAAGGCGTGATATGGTCGCTACCAGGAGAGAGAGAGAAGAAAACACTCAGCGTGCGCTCTTGCAAGAATAGATTGGTTATTATTTTATCTAATCAGGATGGCTCCCACTGCTTTTTATCAAATCTTCCTTCAAACCCTAAAAGGAAAGACTAGCCGGGATTAATTACACACTACAAGTTCGCCAATCTTTCAGCCAGGCCAGTGTCGGTACTTTGAGGGAGGTCCCCCGTGCTTTCGCACGAACCTAATTAATGTAAACCTCGTTTTCCCAGAGGCGTAACCTCGTTGACACCTTTCTAGACACCTACTTGATCGGCTAATTGTAATGTATAAAACTCTCCCAGGAGTAACTCTTACTCGCAGCGGGTATCGGGATCCAACTATCTCATAGAAGGTATGCAATCTTATTGCAAATTTCAACACTTGAAATTCCCGATAATATTTTGCCCCTAGTGTTCTATGACCTTGACGAATGCCAAACAACCCATAGTCCACTAGTCAAGTTCAACCCGTACATTTCTTGATTGAATTAAACCCACCCGCACGACCCTTGACGAATGCCAAACAACGCCGTACGAATACCCTAATCCAATCGCATCATATGCTCAAGCAGATAAATACTAGTTAGCTACCGTACACTACGCCTTGACGAATGCCAAACTACCGCAGCACGAATACTAACTAGTATATATCTGAAATGACGGAGGGCTACGACAGGTTTTTCTGAAAACCTATTGCGTAATGAACTTGATATCGTTGTAGAATCAAATGATTTTAAAATGGAGTGCTTTTGAGACTTTTCTAGTTTTGCTAAAGGAGTCACTCCCGGTGAAGGGATCGTCAGTCCTTTCCTCTTCGAATGAGGTGCGGGATATATCATATATATCACTGTGCAAAGCAAAAACTCTTAAAAGCAATCAAAAGACAAACCGAGTGTGTAGCATCTGCCAGTTATTGCTAAAGGAGTCACTCCCGGTGAAGGGATCTCGGTCCTTTCCTCATCGAATAAGGTGCAGGATATATCACATATACCGCTGTGCAAAGCAAGAACTGTAGCTACCTGTTTTATTTTTGAAATTCGATTCTACAACATCTTAGGTTTCTTTTATTTCATTAATCACATTAATGAAGTCCCATCATTTAAGTACCTAAACATCACAGATAAATACGATGTACACTTATGCCATCCGCATTCGCCTCGATGTCCCCTCGTGCACCGTTAGGTTAGGTAACTAACGGCAGAGCGGGGCAGGGCTAGCGCGGGTGTAAAACATAAGTAACATCTATATAATATATCATATATACTATATACAGTATCCATCACAGAACATATCACATGATCACATCACAGATATCGCAGCAGAAGAATCATATGAAATATTGGATATACTAGGACGTCCGTGTTTTCAATACGAGCCAGTATAAAACACGGATTCCACGGTCGTGATGAATAGCCAAACCCACACCCCTAGACCCCTACGAGAGCGGCAAGCAACCCTACCAATTCTAGGGTTAGGAGACCCGGACTCGACTCCTCGAGTTGGTCTCCCACTGGACCCTAGAACCCGGTTACTTGTGCTCCCCTCCTTGGGTCTATCCTAGTGAGGAAAAGTAAATAATATACAAAGGGTGACATCTTCCGCAACCTGGAAGTGCCCCAATAAAAGAATATTACATACAAGGTTTTACATGAATGAAAATGAAAAACACGCATCTCACATAAAAAAAACCCCGGCTATTCAAACACGACGATCCAATATAACATATCCAGCAACACATAACACCACATGTCATCAACGTAAGTAAATATGCGCATCCCAATTTTCATTGACATATAGCAACGAAACCGGCGATATCACATATTACACCTACGGTCACAGAAAAGAAAGTGTAAAACTACAACAGTTGGAATCCGCAATCTGCATAGACATCGCATGCCTAATCAAATGAATACCTTAGACATCACATGCCTAACAATTATAAACCCCGCTTTTTAGTCTCATTATCGAAAACACTTTTCAATACTAAGTCGGGCAATTCAACAGGATTCCCGACATCCTGATCGAATGCTCGTCGCAAACTTCAGTAGGCGGCCGCACCCCGACGCCGTCGACGAAGTGCACCAAGGCGGAACACCGCTGCTGCGAGCACCCGAACGGATGCTTTCGGCGACGGGGTTCTCCTACAGTCACTTGGTCGGGGCTATGGAGTGAGGCTGTCTATTAAGTTTACCCGGCGAGTATCCGCGTACGCTACGTGATTGCAACGGACTTTTGATCACATCAAAATTCCGTGGCAACCGATCAAGTGAGGCTAAAGTGCTTGATTTATAATATTCATTTAGTTATCTCATAACTATTTGTGAATTCCAATTATTGTATCACATTCCAGATAAACAGAAAATGTTAAACTTTCCGATCGAACAGTCAAACACCCAAGTTTTCCCGAAACAGCTCAACACATGAAACAAGTTTAAAAACATCCAGTTCATGCCTCAGTACCAACGGTCCAGCCGTAGAAGGGTCAAGCCAACGCCTCACATGTGGCACGCCGTACTGCCCCAAACCCGAAGGTTCAAAGGGCAGTTCAAGACGGTCACATAATCGAGTTAAGGTTTGTTGTCTTCTAGAGGGTCCATCGCGTTACTTGCACTACTTAGAACGTCATTAAACTACGGAAAGATCCAACACTTGGAAATTTCCCGACAGGGGAAAAATTGGGTATTTATATCCGGACGAACTTTTTAACATATTCTAAAATTACCCGGAAAAACATAGACAAAATTAGACAATCCGATCGAGGCACCGAGTCCCCAAAACAACCCCACAATACTCAACTGTTGACTGCATATTAAAAATTCCCAGAAAACTCAGCATATTAAAATAGGAATTACTGTGCAAATAGAGGAGGCAAGTCCCATCAATTGGCCGCGGAACCGCCGCAGAAGCTAGGCTTCTGCCGCGGTTCCGCCGCGCAATAAACACATCATGGGGAAAATTTTGCACCGTAATTCTTATAATTCCCTGCTGAATTTTTTAAGCATTTTTAATCTAGAAAAAACCCAGTTTTTAGAAAAAGTCCAGAGAGCACTTTGATGTTAGGGTTTCGGGTCGATCGGATTTCAAACTTCGTCTACGCTTCGCCTAAGGCTCTAGCTAGGCTCTGATACCACTGTAGGGTTCCTAGGCACACTAAGGAGGTCTCACAAGGCATCAACCATGCCAATTTCAAATTTTACGGGTGCCGAGAAACCCTAATACGGATCGTTAACTAGATTTTAGGCGACAAAAGAAACTAGTTAACAACTTAACTACAAGAACGGAAATACAACCTTTGTAGATCCGGTCCTCCACCTCCATAGCTTCGCAATGAAGTCTTCTCGCTGTCCAAATGGAAACCCGGGCTCTAGCGTCGGCTTCATCGGAGAAATGGGCGGGCAAGGTCGTCGGCTTCGTGCCGAAGATGATCTACGTCGAGGCATCACAAGATCAAGCTCCCACTTCACCAAGTCATGAAACTTGTGAAGAAAACACCCTATACTACTTGGCAAGAGGTAGAGGATGAAGAAATAGGAGGTGGGTTCACTTTAGAATTGGATTTCTCACTCATTTGCTCAAGTTGCCATTGATGGAGCAAGATTTCTTCATCTTTGAAGAAGAAGAAGATGAAAAATGTTATGATAAGTCTCTTTTTTTGAAAAGAAAATAAAAAACAATACTTATCATAATCAAACCATGGTCAAGTGTAGAGAATGAACTAGGGTTAAGTGGAATGGTTAGGGTTAAGCATGAGACAAAATGGTCACTTAGTCAAAGTTTCATGAAGCTTCAATATACAAACAAACAAAGCCACCATTTTCCCTTTTTCTTTTCCAAAATAAAATAAATGAAATAAATAGATAAATGAATAAGAAAATGAAAACCCTAACCATTACACAACCATGGTTTAATCTTTACACAAACCCTAGTGAGCATGTATCATCAAACATGATACAAACTTGTGTACAAAAGTATATCACATATACAATGTGCACAATCCAAGTGAGAAAATCCATTTAAAGTGAACCAACACTAGTTAATGCAAAGTAATATATCAAATATATAATTATGCATTAAATTATTAAATCAACACTTGATTCAATGATCCGGTCATGTCGCACACAACCGACTAGTATACAATGTATCGATTTATCGAATCAATCATTGATTTGATAACTAGGTTATATCGCATATAACCATTCGACACATTCATCGCGAGAATGATATTGTAACACCCGAGCCCGATAATACTATTTATATTACTAGTTGAGGGTTATATATTGCTCATTTCCAATTATTCTGTTTTTCTGGGGTTTATTGCTAAATTTTAACCGGTTAAGTCATTTTGGCACATAACAAATTTTAACTCCTAAAATAAAATTAAAAGTGTCCATGTTGGCCTACTCGTCGCCACTAGTCGCGTGGTAGCGTCCGCGTGTCGAGATTCCGTCCCGTTCGGCTAAACGGGTAAGTTTGGACGACTACGCGCGCGTGCAAGTGTCCGACTTGGGGGCATGCATTTTAATCATTAAACACCTCTTTTCAAAATTTGGAACCCGCTTAAAATCCTATAATTTGAATTTGGAACATTTGGGCGCAACCCGGACGCGATTTGGAAATGTTTCATTTCGCGCCAAAAAGGCCCATTTCAATTTAATATCTAAAACTATATTTATACGAATATATATTCGTTTACATTTAATCTTTCACAAATCCTTCAGATCCCTTCTCAAATCCATTTCAAAATCCCTCGTGGCCAATCACGAGCTGCCAACCCTCACTCGTGGGCCCCCTTCCCTTTCTCTATCTCTCTCTCTCTCTTCCCTCAATCTCTCTCTCCCTCTCTCTCCAATCTCTCTCTCTCTCTTCCTATATTTTAAACCCATGCAGCCGCCCTGTTCCTTCCTCATCCATCGCGAGAACACCCCAGCGAACCCCGAACCCTAACCCTAGCTCCTCGCGACCTCACCGCCGACCTCCTCACGACCTCGCCGTCGCCGTCACCACCTCGTCGACCTCACCGCGCCCACTTACCTCCTTCCTCCGCCGATTCCCGCACCTGCACCCAACCCCGACGACGCCTCCAACCCCGCAGACCTCGCCGTCGACGCCACCTCCCGTCGCCGACGACTCCCGCGACACCCTCTCACCCTCCTCGTCCCGACCTTGTCGTCGCTTCCCTCCTCCCCTCGCCGGACCACCAACCCGAGCCCATAACCCCATCACCTACCTCTACTGTTCGCCGGGGAACGCGCTGGCGATCCTCGCCGTCGTCACCAGAGCCACCTCCTTTCCCCTCGACCACCAGAGCCGACCACCCTCTCCCCCACTCGTCGCAGCACCCTCTCCCGCGAACCCCGAGGCCGTTCAAGCCTTTGCGGCCGCCGTCTGTTGCCTCGCCGGCGTTCCAGCGCCGTCGAGCTCGCCGGGGTTACCCCTGGTATCTCCCGGTAAGCCTTCCTCACCTTTCCTTTGTGCAGTAAACCCCCCCGCTGATCGCATTAAGTTTATCGTGTGTTGCTAACTCGTTGCCGTGTTTTTGCCGGAATCCGACCGTGCCGTCTTGGCGAACCCGACGCTCCAGCGAAGTACCCTGGTCCGTGTGATCCCGTTGTTCTCTGTTGGGGCTCGATCCGTGGCCCGTGCTATCATATCGCGTTTTCTGCCGACATCGCATCCGTGTTCCGGTTTGCAAAACCGTCGAGGCAAGTATCTGAATACTTGCTTAAACATGCTAGCCTGCGAGATCTAGTCTTGCCACGCAATTGAATTCATACTATTTAAGACAACAACTTAATGATGGTAATTGATATCATATTGTAAGTTAGAATTGATAGTTGCAGTTATCTTTAACATGGAATCGTTATAATAGTTTCTCGTAATTAATCAACCCACTATCAATCCATATTCCAACTAAATAAGACAATTGGATCATATCCGCTTTAATTGTTAAATCATCCATGAGACAATTATTATATTTTAGTTTAATTTCATGTGGTTTCATTACGTATGGTTAATATTGTTCCACCTTGTGACTATTGCACCCCAGGGTGCTTGAACCCGTTAATAAGAGAATACAAAACATCACTGTCGTTACATGGAATAATATGGTTATTTACTGTTTCCTGCTGCTGTCCATTATTGATTGTATACCTGTTGTGAGCACATACCCGATTGCACTACATATTGGCCTGACCCTGCTACACATGACTTATACATACATACCAACTCAGTCTGTTGTACCATGACATTTCATGCCTAATGCCGACAAACCCGACCATCTCTGCTGTCTATCCAGACAGACCTACTCTTACCGGATTTTGTGTTGGCATTAGTCCTTGACTACTGAATACCTGACCTGACATACATAGCTTGGGGGTATGGGGAAATCAAAGATGAACCTGACTTGTAACTCGACAGTTCACTACCGTTCGAATGTACACATTCCTATTCTGTGCCCAGCGGCATGTCTCGGTTTCAGCCGAGAATATTGTGGCCGTGATCCCGGGTATGTACGGGGTAATACCGAGTGTACACTTTCCTATTCTGTGCCCAGCGGCATGTCTCGGTTTCAGCCGAGAATATTGTGGCCGTGATCCCGGGTATGTACGGGGTAATACCGAGTGTACACTTTCCTATTCTGTGCCTAACGGCATGTCTCGGCTGCAGCCGAGAATATTGTGGCCGTGGTCCCGGGTATGTACGGGATACTATTGGGTTACATTGACGATTCATCAATTGGTTTCAAAGACTATAGAGTAGAAACCTGATAGGACAATTCAGTCACCATTGCACATTACCCTGCTCTGTTATTTCTTAGTACTGCTTTATTCATGTTCATACTTGCATTGCTTATTACCATGTTTATACTATATACTTGATGTCATGACGCACCGACGTCTGGGTTTTGCATGGCCCAGATTCCGTACCACTGTCGATGACCGAGCAGGAGTACTTCAGCCAGCAGGCTGAACTGTGAGTTCCTTAGGGTTTAGTTTATTTACCTCATTTCATTTCCAGATGTGAGCCCGCATTATGGGACGTACTGTTTATTCATTGTATTGGATCATTAGCTTCCGCACTTATTGTTTATTGATTCTTGTTATTATAGATTTGGACATGTATTAGATTAGTTTTTATCTTGTTCTTGATATCCTTACAACCGTAATGTGACTGTGGATGGATACTTCCTACCCACAGGTAGCATGGTTGGCTATGTCACGTGCTCAATCTTGCGTACTCTGGGAAGCGGGGCGTGACAGATATACGGTATCACATACACGCATTATTCTCGGTCCCGCACATATCTCATATGCACTCCTATTTCGTTTCGCTTGAGCCAGGAAACCTCTGTGTAGGACTCTAAAGACTCGTCAATACGCCGGCAGCAGATGATGATCATATCAATCACCCACAAGCCGCAAGCGGTCTGCTAAACGTAACGGCCACCCGGGTATTGAGCGATCAGAAGATCGACGAGCAAGCCCGCTCACACTCTTGTGAATCCAACCAGTAACACTTACCGTACAGTCCGGTCTCGTCGTCTGATATGTCGCATATCTCGCCTAGGGGTGGTAAACGTCAGACCCCAATAGCTCGATAAGTCGTGTCGATATGAGGTCTATAACAGTTCGAGAAACTACTGGTAACACTTACCAGTAAATCTCAGCAACCCTGGCCAGGGATTTCCGGTTATAGCCAATCGAACACAGCGCAACATCAACTCCCTATACCGGGAGAGACGAATCCCCTCCTATCGCTCATTGCCTCCATGTGATTCGGGACTGTACCCAAAAACCACCGTTTTGCACGCCCTCTTGGACGTGGTAAGGTGGAAATCAAAGCACAGTGGGAACCACACAAGACTCTATGACGATCTCGGGTCAACAGACTACTCTGTACCAGTGTCACCAGAGAACTGCCATCTGACGTAAGGTATAATACCATCTGGGAGTTCTCGGCGAGTCCGTCCAGTGTACCCAGTCTCCACTGAGCACCCGTATATCATCTCTGATGTCAAACACCAATGGATATAGGATCATCCATCGCCCATCTGTATGGGTCGAGAAGGTATACACCAGTCTACACTGGTATATCGATGCCCCGTCTCGATACACCCACGACTAGGGACCTTGAAAGATGTACTTATGGACTACCATGTCCCTACTAGTATGATCTGCATCATTGTCCAGGTAGTCAAGTACTCATCCTAAGGGCTTTACCAACATGTAACAGAGAGACTATCAGTGTACACGTTAAGGTAAAGATCAACCAGATAGTATACTATCATGTCGCGCAAGAAAGTCCTTCCTATATATGTCCCAGCATCCACTACAATATACATCCTATGTATAGTAATGGCCTCTAGGGCATACATATAACTAACACCACCATGTCCCTAAACTGGCAATGGACCACTATGTCCCTAAACTGGAACAATAGAGCCCCTAAATGCTCTTTTGTCGGATCTAAACGATCCCGTTTAAGTTGATCTTAGTCTCAAATATGACCAACATATCCTTAAACCTTCAAATAGACTTTACTCCCAAATCGGACTATAGATCCCCCAGTCAACTTTGGTTCAAGGGTACATCTCTGAACTACTCTGACATCCGTCGTTGTAATCCTTCAACGTCGTCAGAGAGGTGAAGGGTCCCGACGGCCATACATACAATGGACCACTATGTCCCTAAACTGGAACAATAGAGCCCCCAAATGCTCTTTTGTCGAATCTAAACGATCCCGTTAAGTTGATCTTAGTCTCAAATCGGACTAACGTATTCTTAACAAACGTTTGAGTTGATCTTAGCCTCAAATATGGTTAACGTATCCTCAAACCAAAACCCCAAACCCAAATCTAAGAAAATACGGATTTAGACTAATCCACGTCCTACGGGCGACGACATAAATTAGTCTCCGTATACAATCCACGGGCAACCACAAATAAAACAAACACCCACGACACGAAGTGAAATTCTGGAGAAGGAGAAAGTTGTTACCGCGATACGGTAGCGTAATTAACTGCAGGGGCTTGCGCCTGCAGGAAAGAGCGTCCCCACAATCAAAAACCCCTCGAACGAGGGGGAATCTGACGAAGTCTGCTAAATCGGCCGCATCCGTCTAAACCTCCGATACACGGTGCCATAAATCAACTTGGAATTTTCGGAGGGGTGGATGGATAAAACCAAATAGCATCTGCCCCGAATCTCAGGCAAGACGTTCAGTCTTGGCCGTCTTTCGGAGGGGAACAACTGGACGGACTCGTTGAGAACTCCCAGATGGTATTATACCTCACGTCAGATGGCAGTTCTCCGGTGACACTGGTACAGGTTAGTCTGTAGACCCGAGATTGTAATAGAGTCTTGCGTGATTCCCACTGTGCATTGATTTCCACCTTACCACGTCCAAGAGGGCGTGCAAAACGGTGGCTTTTGGGTACAGTCCCGAATCATATGGAGGCACTGAACGACAGGAGGGGATTCGTCTCTCCCGGTATAGGGAGTTGATGTTATGCTGTGTTCGATTGGCTATAACTGGAAGTCCCTGGCCAGGGCTGATATAGAGATTTACTGGTAAGTGTTACCGGTAGTTTCTTGACATGTTGTTAGCCTCACATCGACACGACTTATCGGTTACTGGGGTATGACGTATACCATCCCTAGACTAGATATGCAACATATCAGACGAAGAGACCGGACTGTACGGGAGTGTTACTAATTGGATTCACAGGAGAATATACAGGCTTGCTTGTTGATCTTCTGATCGCTCAATACCTGGGTGGCTGTTACGTTTAGCTGACCGCTTGCAGCTTGTGGGTGTTTGATATGATCATCACCTACTGCCGGCGTATTGACGATTCTTTAGAGTCCTACACAGAGGTTTCTTGACTCAGGCAAACTGGAGTAGGAGCACATATGTGATATGTCCAGGACCGAGAATAATACGATTTGAGATACCGTATTTTATTCTCGCGATATTTGATATCGGCCGGGTGTATGTGATATAGCGGGTCATCGGATCAAGTGTTGATTCGATGAACTGATACAGTTTATATCAGTCGGTTATATGCGATATAGCCGGATTTTCGGATCAAGTATTGATTCGATAATTTAATGTATAATTATATATGTGATATATTACGTTATATTATCTAATATTGGCTCGCTTTATTGATTCATTTTCTCACCGGATAATACATTGATATATATGCGATATATGTTAATTGTATTATTTTCTTTTGTTACAAAAATATATTATATATGTGATATATAATATTGTAACAAGTTATGATTACTAATGCAACATGATTAGTGGAGATTAAACATGATTAGGGTTTGGTTTGGGTTAGCTTTTTCATGAAGCTTCTAGAAACTTTTGTTTTGTTTCTTGCAAAGATATTATGTGTTGATATTTGTGGAGATATTTCCTAACCCAACCCAAATTCTTGACTCTAGTTAAATCTCTATAATGGTTAGCCCTTTCATCTTTAACCATGGGTTGCTTTTGTAATTAGAATAATAATTTCATTATTCATCACAAAAGAAATCCTCTTCTTCTTCCTCCTTGCAAAGGTTTCTAGCTTTTGGTTTTGTGATGGATTAGTGTGAGAAATTGATAATAAAAGAGAGCATAAATCCTACTTCATCATTCTCATCCAATCTAACCAATTAGATGTAACGTTTTAGAAATCATTATGTGAATTTTTCCGTTTTTAGGTAAAATTGTCGGTATTTTCCGTTTTAAACCGACTGTGATCAAACGGCCATATAGACTTGCCAGTATCTAATTTAGCTAAAACAAAGCTAGTGCGCAAGCTCTGGGGTATATGGGACGTTTTGGGCCAATTTGAATTTTTCCCAATTTTAATATTATTTTAATGCGGTCTTCACATTTTGGGAATTTTCTCTTAAGTCTTCTTTTCAACAATTAAGTTTCAGTTAATAAAACCTTTCACATAGCATCTAGATATTTGTATTGGTTTTTGATTTAAATTTAAAAGAAAAGAAAAGAAAGCCAAAGGTGCATGCATGTGTGCAAGTGTGTGTGTGTGAATGCATTTATGTGCATTAAATACAAGGAAATTGCTAGGAAACTCTACTCACTTCTTCACCCTCTCCTCACTTGGCCGAGCCCTCCCTCTCTCTTCTGCCCTTGTGCATTTCTTCTCCATTTGCAACGATTCAAAGCTCATTAAATCTCTAAAATCCCAAAAACCATCACAAAAATCACATCTTTAATCACTTTTGCCTTGGAGCTAGGAAAACCTTGGATCTTTGGTTCTCTTGGTTAGGTAATAATCTTTATCTATTCTTTCTATAGTTTTTGTGTTGTATAGCCTTATAGTTTCAGTTTTAGGTGCTTAAAGTTATGGTTTGTCCGTAATATCGTATTTTTAGTATCGATTTATGATATATGTGATCTGCTGTGACCCAGAATTTTTACTAGAAAACAAAACAAAGTAGTTGTGTTGTACCAGTGAACCTAGGACCTCACCTCAAGCACGGACCCACCTGCTCGGACCTCGGCCGGCGACATGAGGGGTAATTCCGGCGACCTCGACCCCTGGATGAGTTAGGGTGTGGGTTTTTGAGGGTAGGTCTATATTGTGGTTTAGGTGTATTTGGTCTTGTTTGTTTGTTTAGTTTTCACTGTATGCAAAATCTAGGATCACCTAGGTAGTTTCTAGTGTTTTATGTCCGCGCGATACGTTATCCGACACGGATCGTACACTTTATGTGGTTTTGCTCTTAAGATGTTTTCGTCGTGTCGCTACACACGTTAGCCACAATACAGACACTTAAGAGAATGTTTTGTGTTGTTACGTCGGTCTAATGTAGTTTGTATGTGTTTTAGGGTTATTGTTAATATACACTTGTTTTATTATCTTACTGTTGTAGGTTCGCAGCCGGGGACTACGGACACAGCTACAAAGGGAAAACGGGTGGTTGGCTACACTTAGCCAGGAGTGTTGGTGAGTAGATTTAACATTTACAGGGGAATCGCCCACATGGCGTTATGCGTCTGGACCAGAGATGTTAACTTTGTCGCATATTCTATGTCATATTTAGAATTGCGCATTTACCCTACTGCTTAGTAAATTGTTGTGCTTAGACTGGTATCTTTAGGACACTGCACTATTATTGACGGCTCATATTGCACGAGCACTGATTGTATGCCACACACACCGTCAATAATTGCCATGTCATGCACAACCCATATATAGAAATGATATTGTCCGGTTAGGGACATTGTGACATTGACTCATATTTCTTATCGTATATGACATATAGTATACCTGTATACCTACATGCTTACACATATGCTTTGACATGCTAGTTACCTGTATACCTATAGGGTATCGTACCATTAGCGATAGGTACATACACACCTAAGGACATAACTACAGGTATACTTTGTATTTCATACTTCACTTATACCTGAAGGGTATATCACATCATTACTAATAGGTAGATACCTATATTTTCTGCTATACCTTCGTGTGTTCACATATATCTGACTATAGCTACGTATTTACCCTTATTGATGCATTATCAAGAATTGGAGATATTAGGAACCGCATGATATTTATATTAACTGGATGCAGTTAATTAGCGACTTTTCCTTTATACGCTTACATTACAGTTTTATGTTGCATATACTTTATCCATGGATTTTCGCATTGAGATATGGATTTTTCATGATGTTTTCTGGATTCGGGGACCGTGGGAGTTCATGAAATTATGCATTATTTGAAAAATCCGGTTTCCCTTGATATGACATTTCAGCATCCACCATGAGATTTATCGGTTCTGATATATATACCCCATGCGAGAAGGCGTCGTGGGCCGTATGAGGATACATGGTGGGGCCCGGAGGTACCCCGGGACAAGAAGATCGAGGTCCATGTCGTTAAGCCTGGCAAGGAAACCATACCATCCGGTGATATTACCAATGACTCGGCGGTTATCATGGGGATACCGTTGGGAGTCATATACGTATTGATACGTGGAAAGACGGGAGTCAGAGCTAGGCACTCGTGCTTTTCGGATAGTGTGTGATACGTACCTATCAGGGTGCCAGTCATGGTGACAGCACCTGATATATCAGTATTTCTGTGTCGATACTTGACACATTGGTTTCATGATATTTCTTCTTACTCCTTTCTATATATAACAAGGGATTAGGCCGCTGTTATATATGCCCTTACACCAATATTAGTGGAATAGGACGCTAATATATGTGTATTGACATTAATTTATATACATCATCATATTTATTCATGCAAATATACCTAGAATGTAAAGGACTCATTGACATTGGATTTAGGACATTGAGAATTCATTTGATATTGATTACAGGATATATGTGAGATCTACTTGATATTGTACATTCGGGGTATACGAGATACACTTGATATGGTACATACGGGATATGTGAGATCTACTGGATAGTGTACATTCAGGATTTATGAGACTTATATGATATGAGAGCCAATTTGGGGGCTGATTTGAGAAATTGGGATTTGGATTGTCTTGATGGATTTTAATCCTACCACGATATCAGGATTCCGTAGAAATAACATGTTTCATTCCATACTCTACATTTAATGTTTATGCACTGCTTCATGCATTAGTGTACCTGTTAGAGTACCTTCCATGACTGTTGCATTTACATACCTTTATTCATATCATTTCTTCATGTACTTGTAGTACCTGATAAAGTACCTTACATGATTGTTACCTACATATCGTCTTATTATTGCTTCATGTATTAATTGTACCTGCTAGTGTACTTTTCATGATTATTGCATTACATATGACTATTCATTGATATTAAATGCTTATATTAGATTCGCGTTGTATGTGCATACTCACGATTACCTGCATATGTTATTTACTATTCACGAGTTGACAACTCACCCCGTTATGCCACAGTGTTTGCAGGTGTTTCTCAGGATAGTCAGAGGCAGGCTATTTTCATCCATCGTATCATCTTTTGCTGCGGATACCACTTTGCCTGATAGTGTGCAGTTTTGCCCATATGGGTTTTGTGGTTATCCGATGTTGTATTGTATATTCGTTGTATCCATGTACTCTCCATCCACCAATATTATGTATGACTTAGTGACTTGGTGTGAGGACGATATTGTATATTATTTTGTGATTTGGAGGTTTTTATGCAGTTTTATATATATCATCACTTTCTTCGCTACGGCGTCGTATATCTGTTGCGGTGTTTGTTTTCCGCCATTGGGCGTAGATTTTGCTCCCGTTTGGGATGTTTTACTTTATTTTCATGTTGTACCCATTTTGGGGGCTTGTTTTACAAAGGAGGTGCTGCCAAATTTTTAAGGGATAAAAGTGAGACTTTAAAGAATTTGGGTTGTGATTTCAAAGGTTTTGAAAATACTATTTCCACTTTCTTACTACTTTTAATGGTTTAGATTGCTGGGTTTTGGCTTTCTTTTACTGCGTTACGCCTGGAGACATTGCGTAGTATTAGGGCCGCCACGTGCCAATTTCGGGTCGTGATATTAGATCAGGGTGTTCACTTCATTAATACTTGATTAGTGAGTGAGAGCTTGAGTTAAAGAAACTTCAAGGTAGATCATCTTTGTAAAGGAAGACTTCAAGCAAGTATGAATCATTCGAGTTGTGGAGCTTCTCTAGAGTCCGGGAGATCATGGATCGCGGCGAAGGGACTACTACTCGGAGCTTATGAAGCGAAGGAGCGGACTACAAAGGTTGTAATCCCTCACTCTTAGTTGTAAAGGTGTTTACTTGCATGTTTAACCCTAATTATCCAGCAAAGATCCTCCCTTTGGGTTGTTCGGCACGTCTAAATTTTAAATCGGGCATGGTTGATACCTTATAGACCCTTGTGACAGTGCCTAGTAACCCTACAGTGGTATCAGAGCCAAACTAGAGCATTAGGCGACATGTATACGAAGTTAAAAGTCCGTTCGAACCCCGAAACGTCGTATTTTGACCCCTCTCAGGAAATTTTTTTAAAATTTGATTTTTTCCGTATTAAAAATACTCAGAAAATTCAGCAGGTGATTCTATGGATAACTGTTAAATACGAGCCCCTAACTCCCTCAAGCCGCCGCGAAACCGCGGCAGGAACATGCCTCGCGCGGCGGTTCCACGGCCGAACTTGGGTGTTAGGGACACGTGTCTGTAGGTAATATCCATTGGTGCTTCTACTTGCTTCTGGGAATTTTTATTCTTACTCAAGTGTTGAGTTTTCTGGAGATCCTTTGTATTCGTTGATTCGATTGGAAAGTTTAATTTCGTTTAGTTTTCCGGATAATTTAGAACCTGTTAAAATGTTCGAACGGATTTCAATAACTCATTTTTCCCGACACGAAAAACTTTCAAGTGTTGATTTTTTCTTGAGTTTAAAACTTTCAAAAAACCATGCAAGCATATTTGTGGACCCTCTAAAAGAACGTGACCTTAACTCCATTATGTGATCTCCAAAACTTCCACTGAACCTTTGGGTATGTGGTAGTTTGGCGTTGCCACATGTGAGGCGTTGGTTTGACCCTTCTACGGCTGGTTCACTGGGGCTGTGACATGTTCTGGGATTTTTTGAACTCCACTCAAGTGTTGAGCTATTTGGGAAATCTTGCGTATTTGATTATTCAATCGGAAAGTTTAACTTTATCTATTTATCTGGAATGTGATACAATATGTGGAATTCATATAGTCAGGCATGAAATGCGAAGTATGTGATATTTCGGATTTATGATGTCTAAAGTGATTGTGGATTCCAAATGTTATAGTTTTACACTTTCTTTTCTGTGACCGTAAGCGTAGTATGTGGTGTATCGTCGGCTTCATTGCTATACATCAACGACAATCGGGATACGCATACTTGCTTGCGTTGATGATATGAGATATTATGTGTTGCTGTGATATGTTGTATTGGATCATCGTGTTCTGAATAGCCGGGGGTTTTATGTGAGATGAGGGTTTTTATTTTCATTCTTGTAAAATTCATTTGTATGTAATATTCTTTTATTGGGGCACTTCCGGGATGAGGATGATGTCACCATTGTATATTATTTGCTTTTCCGCATTAGGTAGACCCGAGGAGGGGAGTACAAGTAACCGGGTTCTAGGGTACAGTAGGAGGCCATCTCGAGGAGTCGAGACCGGGTCTCTTAACCCTAGAATTGGCAGTGTTACTTGCCGCTCTCGTAGGGGTTTAGGGATGTGGGTTTGGCTATTCACCGCGACCGTGGAATCCGTATTTTATACAGGCTCGAAATAAAACACGGACGTCCTAGTATATCCAATATTTCATATGTTATCTTCTGCTGCAATGTTCTGTGATGAGATCATATTACTGCCTGAGACGAATGCTTATACTATATATATGTTGATATATAAATATTACTGCTTTCGTTTCTTCTGTGATACTTAGGAAGCATTAATTGATGGGATTTTTATTAATGAGATTAATAAATGAAAAGAAACCTAAAAGATGTTGTAAAATCAAAATTTTATAAAAAAAGGGGTAGCTACAGTTTTGCTTTGCATAGCGGTATATATGATATACCTTGCACCTTATTCGATGAGGAAAGAGCCGAGATCCCTTCACCGGGAGTGGCCTCTTTAGCAAAACTGGCAGATGCTACAAACTCACGGTTTAGTTTTTGACAGCTTAAATAGTTTTTGCTTTGCACAGCGGTATATATGATATATCCTGCACCTTATTCGATGAGGAAAGAGCCGAGATCTCTTCATCGGGAGTAACCTCTTTAGCGAAATTAGAAAAGCCTCAAAAACACTCTTTTTCAAAATCGCTTGTTTCTACAACGATATCAAGTTCGTTACGCAATAGGTTTTCTGAAAACCCTGTCGTAGCCCTCCGTCATTTCAGATAAATCCTACTTAGTATTCGTGCTGCGTTTGTTGACCATGTCAAGACACAGTGTACGGTAGCTAATTAGTGTTTATCTGCTAAAACATAAGATGTGATTGGATTAGGGTATTCGTACGGCCTTGTTGACCTTGTCAAGGATCATGCGGGTGTGTTTAATTCAATCGGGAAATGACGGGTTGAACTTGACTTGCGATTTATGGTTTGTTGACCTTGTCAAGGTCATAGATCGCTAGGGGCAGAATATTATCGGGAATTTCAAGTGTTGAAATTTGCAATGAGATTGCATACTTCCTATGAGATAGTTGGATCCCGATACCCACTGCGAGTAAGAGTTACTCCTGGGAGAATTTTACACAAGACAATTAGCCGATCAAGTAGGTGTCTAGAAAAGTGTTAACGGGGTTATGCCTCTGGGAAAACGAGGTTTATTTTAATTAGGTCCGTGTGAAAGCACGGGGAACCTCCCTCAAGTACCAACACTGATCTGGCTGAAAGGTTGACGAAATTATAGGGTGTAATTAATCCCGGCTAATCTTACATTTTAGGGTTTGAAGAAAGATTTGATAAAAACAGTGGGAGACATCCTGATTAGATAAGATAATAACCAATCTAATCTTGCAAGAGCATACGCTAAAGTGTTTTCTTCTCTCTCTCTCCAGGCAGCGACCATGTCAGTCCTTAATCAAGATAATAATATGGATGTATTGACTGAACCCGCTTATTATACTGAGCAGGGGATCGTTGGTCTCGTTTTTTCTTATAAGAGTAATAAGACTGAGCAGGAAACAGGAGAATATCTGGATTCTCATGCCGCCCAAACGAAGAACAAGTATGATGATGCATCTTCTTCGGGTGTGTTAGTTATTGAGAACTGTTTCTCAGTTCACCCTATGTCCTGGGTATTAGATATCGGAACGGGATCCCACATATGTAAATTGTTACGTGGGCTACGTAAAGGTAGAAAACTGGGAAAAAGGTGATCATTCCGTACAAGTAGGGAATGGTGCAAGTATTGCAGCCAAAGCAGTTGGCGAATATCACCTGGTATTACCAAGTAGTAATACATTTATTCTGAACGAGTGCTATTATATACCGAACATGATGTGCAGCGTTATGTCAGTTTCTTTATTAAGTAAAGAAGGATATAATTTTGTAGTACAGGATAATGTTATGAACATATTCCTGAATCAAAAGTTGATTGGATCAGGCTCGTTACATAATGGCATATATGTTCTCAATCAAGACAGTCCTTAATATACAAAACACACACAAGAGAAAGAGTTCAAAAATGAACGAATCCTTCTTATGGCATTGTAGACTTGGTCATATCAATACGACACGGCTAGCTAAGTTACATAAGGATGGATATTTGAATTCATTCGAATTATCATCTTATGATACTTGTCATTCATGTCTCAAAGGCAAAATGACCAAAACTCCGTTTAGTGGACACGGAGTAAGAGTTGAGGAACACTTAGGACTGGTACATAGTGATGTATACGGTCCCATGTCTACACATGCCAGGAACGGTTCTTCCTACTTCATTACATTCACTAACGATCTCTTAAGATACGGACATGTGTTCTTGATGAAACATAAGTCTGAAGATTTTATGAAATTCAGAGAATATAAGCCCGAAGTAGAGAACCAAACGGGCAAAAGTATTAAGATCCTTCGATCTGATCGAGAAAGAGAATACTTGAGCAATAAATTTCTGGACTATCTAAAAGAGAATGGGATTCTCTCTCAGCTTACTCCTCTTTATACACCACAGCACAACGGTGTATCGGAACGGAGGAATCGCACCCTATTAGATATGGTGCGCTCTATGATGAGCAATACTGAGTTACCTATTTCCTTCTGGGGTTATGCACTTAAGACAGCAGCATACCTATTGAATCAAGTTCCATCTAAATCTGTACTTACTACACGATATAAGATATGGAGTGGGAAGAGACCGTATCTTAAACGAGTTAAAGTATGGGGTTGCCCGGCCTATGTCAAAAGGCAAAATCCGGACAAACTCGAGACACGATCAGTTCTTTGCAAGTTTGTAGGATATCCAAGCAATTCGTATGGATATCTATTCTACCACAGTGAACAACAAAAAGTGTTTGTTGCTCAACATGCCACCATTTTAGAAAAGGAATTTCTTGCAAAAGGTTCCAGCACCACAAACTACAACCGATGATTTATTGGAACCAGAGGATTCAGTAGTTCCCGATGAACCCCAGCCTCTCCGCCGATCTAGTAGTGTTTCTCATCCACATGAGAGATATTACGGTTTTCTCATTAATAGTGGGAGCGAGGATTGCATCATGGAAGATGATGACCCAACTAGTTTCAAGCAGGCCATCACGAGTGGTGACTCTGTGAAATGGCTGGATGCAATGCGATCTGAGATGGAATCCATGTACACCAACAAAGTATGGACTTTGGAAGTTGCTCCTGAAGGGGTAAAACCCATTGGGAGCAAATGGATCTTTAAAAAGAAAATTGGTGTAGATGGAAAAGTTGAGACTTTCAAAACTAGACTTGTTGCAAAGGGTTTTCGTCAACGACCAGGTGTGGATTATGACGAAACCTTTTCTCCAGCGGCTATGCTTAAGTCCATCCGGATCTTACTTGCCATTGCTGCATACCATGACTACGAAATCTGGCAGATGGATGTTAAGACCGCCTTTCTAAACGGTGATTTAGAAGAGTGCGTGTACATGACTCAGCCAGAGGGCTTCGTAGATAGTGGGAGCAGCGGAAAGGTATGCAAGCTGCTTAAATCCATTTACGGGTTAAAGCAAGTATCGCGGAGTTGGAACATCTGCTTTGATATTGTAATCAAAGAGTTTGACTTCATCAAAAACATAGATGAACCTTGTATTTATAAGAAGATTGTAGAGAGTAAGGTTGTTTTCCTCGTATTGTACGTCGATGGCATACTCTTGATAGGAAATGATGTTCCTATGCTGCAATCAGTCAAGCTCTTCTTATCACAAAGATTCTCAATGAAAGATCTAGGTGATGCCTCCTGCATACTGAGAATTATGATCTATAGAGATAGATCTAAACGGATAATGGGATTGTCCCAATCCAGGTACATTGAAACCGTACTAAAGATGTTTAGTATGGGAGAATCCAGCGTGGTAACCAATCCACAATCTCTGGACTCACTCTCTCCAAAGAGATGTCTCCCAAGACTGATTTGGAGAGAGCTCGCATACAAGGGATACCTTATACTTCGGCAGTAGGCTCTATCATGTATGCGATGCTATATACCAGACCTGATGTAGCATACTCACTAATAGCGAGTCGGTATATAGAAAATCCTGGAGAGAGTCACTGGACAGCTGTGAAGAACATTCTCAAGTACTTGCGAATGACTAAAGAGATGTTCTTGGTGTATGGGAACGGAGAACTCCAAGTGGAGTCCTTTACCGATTCTAGCTTCCAGAGTGATAAGGACGACTCTAAGTCGCACTCGGGATTTGTCTTTACCCTCAATGGAGGGGCGGTATGTTGGAAGAGTTCCAAACAGGATACCGTTGCAGACTCGACGATGGAGGCTGAATACATCGCTGCCAACGATGCTGCCAAAGAGGCCGTCTGGATAAAGAAGTTCATCACTGAACTTGGTGTGGTTCCGTCCATTGAGCATCCAGTACCTTTGTATTGCGATAACAATGGAGCTATGGTTTTGGCCAAGGAACCCAGGTCCCATCAGAAGTCCAGACATATTCTGAGACGGTATCACCTGATCGGGGAGATAGTTGATCACCGGGAGATCGAGATCAGGAGAGTTGATACGAAAGACAACACTGCGGATCCACTCACGAAGGTCATTCCCAAGATACAGTTTGAGAGATTATTCGGGATGCTAGGTATGAGATACTACAACAGCTAGCCTTAGTGCAAGTGGGAGATTGTTAGTTATATATATGCCCTAGAGGCCATTGTTGTACATATGATATATATTATAATGGATGCTTGGAAATATATAGAGAGGACTTTCTTGCTCGTCATGATAGTATGCTATTTGGTTTCTCTTTATCTTAATATGTTGACTTATATTAGTTTACTGTCTTACTCTCACATGGTGATAAAGCCCTTAGGATATGTACTTGACTACTGGGACTATGATGAGATCATACTAGTGGGGCCACGGTAGTGGACGAGTACATTCTATAACTGTTCCTAGTCGAGAGTGTATCGAGACAGGGCATCGATACACCAGAGTAGACCAGCGTATACGCATCTTGACCCATATGATGGGCGATGGATGATCCCATGTCCATCGGTGTTTGACATCAAGGATGGTGTACGGGTGCTCAGTGGGGACTGGTTACACCGGACGGACTCACCGAGAACTCCCAGATGGTATTATACCTCACGTCAGATGGCAGTTCTCCGGTGACACTGGTACAGGTTAGTCTGTAGACCCGAGATCGTCATAGAGTCTTGTGTGATTCCCACTGTGCTTTGATTTCCACCTTACCAAGTCCAAGAGGGCATGCAAAACGGTGGCTTTTGGGTACAGTCCCGAATCACATGGAGGCAATGAGCGATAGGAGGGGATTCGTCTCTCCCGGTATAGGGAGTTGATGTTGTGCTGTGTTCGATTGGCTATAACTGGAAGTCTCTGGCCAGGGCTGACATAGAGATTTACTGGTAAGTGTTACCAGTAGTTTCTCGACCTGTTATGAGCCTCACATCGACACGACTTATCGGTTACTGGGGTCTGACGTATACCACCCCTAGACTAGATATGCAACATATCAGACGAAGAGACCGGACTGTACGGGAGTGTTGCTGATTGGATTCACAGGAGAATATACATACTTGCTTGTTGATCTTCTGATCGCTCAATACCTGGGTGGCTGTTACGTTTAGCTGACTGTTTGCAGCTTGTGGGTGTTTGATATGATCATCACCTACTGCCGGCGTATTGACGATTCTTTAGAGTTCTACACAGAGCTTTCATGACTCAGGCAAAACGGAGTAAGAGCACATGTTTACCTCAATCAGAGCAAAGCTCTATTTAAATTCCAAGGTGGGAAAACAAGCAATACTTCTGTTTTTCTCCAATCAGAGCAAAGCTCTGTCTTGAAAATTAAAAAGAAAATTAAAGTTAAAATAAATGAAGTAGCGTACTCCATAAGAGCTTTAGAGCAAAGCTCTTGGAAGGAGGAGGAAAAAAAAAAAGATTGCGCAAGTGCGCAACTGCGCAAACTGCGCAGTGCGCGACACGTGTCTGCGCAGTTGCGCAGTGCGCTGCGCGACACGTGTCAGCGCGCGCAGCTGCGCAAGATTTATAAAAAAAAAAAAAAAAAAAAGATAGCGCAACTGCGCAAATTGCGCAGTGCGCGACACGTGTCTGCGCAGTTGCGCAGTGCGCTGCACGACACGTGTCAGCGCGCGCAGCTGCGCAAGATTAAAAAAAAAAAAAAAAAAGATTGCGCAACTGCGCAGTGCGCGACACGTGTCTGCGCAGTTGCGCAGTGCGCTGCGCGACACGTGTCAGCGCGCGCAGCTGCGCAAAATTAAAAAAAAAAAAAAAAAAAAAGATTGCGCAACTGCGCAAACTGCGCAGTGCGCGACACGTGTCTGCGCAGTTGCGCAGTGCGCTGCGCGACACGTGTCAGCGCGCGCAGCTGCGCAAGATTTTAAAAAAAAAAAAAAAAGATAGCGCAACTGCGCAAACTGCGCAGTGCGCGACACGTGTCTGCGCAGTTGCGCAGTGCGCTGCGTGACACGTGTCAGCGCGCGCAGCTGCGCAAGATTTAAAAAAAAAAAAAAAAATCAGTTGCGCGACACGTTTCTGCGCAGTTGCGCAAGCACAGCTGCGCGACACGTGTCACGCGCTGGGAGAGTTGCGCAAAACAGAATAAATCTTTTCTGTTCTTGCTAAAATAAGAAGATTTTCTTCTGTAAAGCAGAAACTCTTGGATCAAAGATCCAACGGTGGGGAAAATTCTCCAAATCACTCAGAGAAAGATCTCTTTAACAACTTTAACTAATTTATGGGCACTATAAAAAGGACCCTAGACCTCATTTCAAAATCATCAACATTTGGCTAAAAAGAAAAGAGAAGAGAACTCTTGAAGAATAAAAAAAAAGGTAAAAAACCTTTTAAAGAAGAGAAAATTCTCTTATGAACATGATCATAGATCTTTAACGATAAATAAATAAATAAATAAAAATAGTGCCTTGCACTTGTTTTATGAACCATCGGTTCTTGAACCTAAAAGGTTCTTAAATAAATAGTGCTTTGCACTTTTATGAACCTTAGATTCTCTGAGATAAGAAAAACAAGAAAAAACTTGTTTTTTCTTAGAAATAAATCAAATAGTGCCTTGCACTTGTTTTATGAACCATCGGTTCTTGAACCTAAAAGGTTCTTAAATTAATAGTGCTTTGCACTTCTTATGAACCACCGGTTCTCTAAAACAAGAAAAACAGAAATAAAAAAAAGATAGTGATTTGCACTTTTATGAACCTTTGGTTCTTGAAATAAACAAACTTGTTTTTCTTTGATCTAAATTAGATCAAGAAATCAAATAGTGCTTTGCACTTCTTTTATGAACCATTGGTTCTTGAATCTAAAAGATTCTAAAATTAATAGTGCTTTGCACTTATAAATTTGCACTGTTGTGCTTTTTGATTGGCGCAAAGCGCTTGACAAATGCAATGCATTTTCTAAAGGGCCAGGCCCAAACCAAAAAGACCTAGTAGGCCTAATTAAATTGCAAGGCAATAAATGGGCAGAGCCCAAATAAATTGATGCTTTGCATCCTTTATACAAGGGCAGAGCCCAAATAAAATTGATGCCCTGCATCATTCCTAAAAGGGCAGAGCCCAAAACAAATTGATGCTCTGCATCCTTTCTGGGCAAGGCCCAAATAAAAATAAAAAAAGAAATGCAATGCAAAAGCAAATAAAATGTTGAACATTTCAACTGGACTTAGCCCAATTTTGGCCATAAGTCCTTAAATTAAATTGACTGAGCAAAATTGCTCTTCTAAATCAATTTACATCCGGTTCGAGGGTACATCTCCGAACTCCTTTGACATCCGTCGTTGTAATTCCTCAACGACGTCAAAGAGGTGACGGGTCCCAACGACCACACATCGATATGGACTGCGGGGTCTTTAAACTCGTAGACCGAAATGTCCATAAACTAATATTGGACCGAAACGTCCCTAAACTAATATCGGACCGAAACGTCCCTAAACTAATATTGGACCACCACGTCCCTAAACTGGCACAATAGAGCCCAAATGCTCTTTTGTCGGATCTAAACGATCCCGTTAAGTTGATCTTAGTCTCAAACTGGACTAACGTATCCTTAACAAACGTTTAAGTCGATCTTAGCCTCAAAAATGGCTAACGTATCCTCCAAACAGACTTTAGTCCCAAATTGGACTACGAATCTCCCAAACTGGAACAATAGAGCCCAAACGCTCTTTTGTCGGATCTAAACGATGACGTTAAGTTGATCTTAGTCTCAAACAGGACTAATGTATCCTTAATGAACGTTTAAGTTGATCTTAGCCGCAACGCGACTAATGCATCCTTGAGCTAAAAACACCAAACCCAAATCTAAATTAAATACGGATTTGGACTAATCCACGTCCTACGGGCGACGGCATTACTCAGTCTCCGTATACAATCCACGGGCAACCACAAACAAAACAAACACACACGACACGAAGTGAAATTCTGGAGAAGGAGAAAGTTGTTACCGCGATGCGGTAGCGTAATTAACTGCAGGGGCTTGCGCCTGCAGGGAAGAGCGTCCCCACAATCAAAAACCCCTCACCCTGAGGGGGAATCTGACGAAGTCTGCTACATCGGTCGCATCCGTCTAAACCTCCGATACACGGTGCCATAAATCAACTTGGCATCTTCGGAGAGATAGACGGATAAAACCAAATAGCATCTGCCCCGAACCTCAGGCACGGACCCAAAGTCCAAGCCGCCGTTCGGAGGGGAACAGATTCTGGCACGCCCGGTGGGACCTCTTCCTCTTTCCACTCCACACTTCGTGTGTCGTGTTCGCGAACGAATCACGATTTGCTGTGGTTGCCTGTGGATTCGAGGTACTAAGATTTGGTATCTTGCTTCGTGCAGGAAACAGAAGATTAATGGCTTCAGACTGCACTACCTGCAACTGCATCTCTCGCTCCATCCCGTCCGGAGGAGTGACTTATGGGCCCCAAGCGGCCTCCCTTTTCAAGATGCCAGTGGAACAAGTAACTCAGGCCACCGCTGGATTGTTCTTCGGGACTATGCTCCCATTGATAAGCTTCAATGCCCCAATAACATCGCAAGAAGCTCCAAAGAAGTTGGTCTTCGACCGACTTGCCACTGCCGCGACCCCTCTCAACGAGTCATCCAACTCCACTGCTTCAGGTTTTAATGGATTAGGCCAGAGCTCCATCGGGCCCATGAAGAAGCCTGCCATACCAGAAGGCGTTATCCCGAAACGGATAGCCATCCCAACTCCCGTTCCTGGCAAAATCACCAAGGTTGCTTCCCATGTTCAGAAGTCCGCTTCTGACAAGTTGGCCGTCCCCGCTCAACGGACGTCGATCTTTAAAAAGCTGGTACCGGTATATTCTGACCAACACAGGGGGCATGAGGAGGTCACCCCTATAGCTGAAACAACTCCATCAGCACGACATGCCCGACGTCGCTACTGGCGCCGAGTGAAGAAGGCTGGGGGCAACTCCCCCTCTGGACTTACTCCTCCAACTCTAATGGTGGAGATCGATACTGCTGTTCCAACCAAGAACAGCTTTGAGTTGCTGAACTCGGTGCGCAGAAACTCTCCTACTGCGGTGCTAAAGCGAACTCATTCATCTGTGAAGAATATTCCAGAGAAGAAGCTAGAGCAGCCCCTTCAACGGCTGTCCTCTAAAATTTACAAAGTCTGGCGACAAGTTCAAGAGTCGGTGATCGATCAAGACTGCCTCCGACGACAGAAAAAGATGAAGGTTCGGCAGGGGAAGGATTACTCTGTCAAAGCACAAAAAGCAAAAGCTACTTGGGTGCCCACTACAACGGCTCCCTTAACTCCAATCACTCAAAAAAGGAGGCCGCAAGAAGCCCCTGTGTCTTCGGCAAATCGCAAAGACACCGAACACAAACGCCCCAAGTCTGGGGGCATGGTGGTGCACACTGTTTATATGGCTTCTGGAAAGGAGGAAAGCCGCACTTCTATGGGCCACCGACCGCTCACCCGATCCGTGACGAAAGCCCAGGAGCAACAACAAAAGCTTCAGGAAATGATGACTACAATGGCTGCACTCACTGAGCCAAAAGAAAGCTCTGAAACGTCTTCGGATGAGCGTCAAGAACAAGAAACCGACGCTGACTTTTTACGCAGAGTCCTCGAAAAGAGGGACAAAGAAGCTGCAGAGCAAGCGGCTAACATAAAACAGATGGCGTTCCTCTTCCAAGATATGGTAGGGATGATGTTACAGCCGGACCCTCCTGCCGAAGATCCTCCGATCGTCCTTGAAGACGACAGGGGAGAAACGTCAAATCCTCCGCCGGCTCTATCAACAGCCAAGGAGGAGGCAATCTCCAAAGTTGACCTAGACGAATATATAGCTCAGCAGATCCGGGTTCATCAGGCGAATGAAGCGGCTGGGCAAACTGTTAGAACCGGACGACCGTATCCGAGCTGGTATGACCAAATTAATTACCCGCCAGGATATACGATCCCTAAATTCCATGTATATAAAGGGATAGGGAATCCGCATCAGCATGTCGCTCAATTCAGGGCCTTATGCGGCAATACTGGAGGCGATGACAAATTGTTGCTACGTCAATTCGTCGGCAGCTTAGCAGAAACAGCCTTTGAATGGTATTCGGAGCTGCCTAACGACTCTATCAAAACATTTGCAGAGATGGAGCTGCTGTTTACACAAAGATTCGCGAGTGCTAGTGAACGCACTCCGATAACAGCACTGATAAATGCCAGGATAAGGCCAAGCGAAACGTGGGTCCAATACGCAACACGATGGCGAAACCTATGGTCGAAATGCGAACAACGCATAGAAGAAGCACCTGCGGTAGGCATGTTTGTGGGCACTCTCGATCCGCAAGCGACCATCTCGCAATTCATGATGTTCTTCAGGCCGACCACCTTCCAGGCCTTGATCGACAAATTAGCCCAAATGGACCAGATGGGCCATAGACCGTCTCCTCCAAGACCCGATCCCCGAAATGAGAAAGGAAAAGCGATCATCGTCGCCAACGCTCAGCAACAGTCGAGCAACTCAAAGCCGGTCGCTCGCCAAAACAACGTGCGTCCATGCCCATCCCTCGAAGAGAGGCTAGGACGTAATTACTCGTTTCCTCAGAATAAAACGAGAAGACTGTTCGAGCTGGCAGTGCGCAACAGACTCATTAATCTGCCGAATCCAAAACGTCCGTTGCAGCCAGGCGACCTTAATAATCCCAATTATTGCCCTTACCACCAAACAGTAAGTCACCCGATTGAGGATTGTTTCGTCTTTAAGGGATGGATCGAGGATCAATACCTGCAAGGCAAGTTCACGCTGTCTGAAAGCTGGAAGGTAAACCCCCCACAGCCGCACTCTCCAAAGAAGACGGACACGCCGGGGGCAACTTGTTCTTTCGTCGAGGATGAAAACGATGGAGAAAACTTATCGGATGAATCCGAAGACTACGTAGCGACTTGTCATGTGATTTCTCATTCACTGATGGATGATGAGGAGGATCCTTGCGCTGAGAAATCAACGGCGGACCCTGAAACAGAAATTCCGCGACCGTCAGACAAGTTGATCGATGCCTTCCTAAATGAAATTCGTCTGAAAGCAAAAGCCAATCAAGAGCATGAAATGGCCATACTAGAAATAACCAAGGTATTCCCGTCAAATCAAAAGCCATACACTGCGGGTAAAAACAAATTCAAGACGAGGAAACGGTTCGCCAAAGCTCTATCAGTAGGAATGAAGCTACCGCCCTCTGAAGAAAATCCTTTCTCTGAGGTAGAGATGCACCCTAACTTCTGTTTATATCATCAGAAGATCATACATCCTACCGAAGACTGCGAATCCTTTAACTGTTGGTGGCAAGGGTACGTCGCTCAAAAGCGACACTCCGACAGAACAAAGTGTGAAGCTTGTGGACATCGGAAAAATGCGATAGATGAGCGCAAAAGAGCCACCGCCGACTGTCATATAGCCGACTTCAAGAGATCACAAATTATCACCTTTGGAAGCGACTCTGACGAAGAAGCTACCCCCAACTCTTCCCTCGGGGAACCTATTTCAAAAATAAAGGAATTGAGAAGCTGCGAGAACGTTCAGCCATGCAATCGCATGCTACTCGGAAAAAATCCCGACCCCGTAAGCAAGGGACCGAACAAGAAGAACAAAGGAAAAGGAAAAAAGGCCCTCGTCGCCAACACTCACCAACAATTAGGTGACCCTAGACCGGTTGCTTGCCAAAGCAACAAGCGGCAATCCCTCCAGGAAAAGTTGAAACGTCCTTACTCGTTTCCGCAAGATAAAACAAGGGGACTGTTCGAGCTGGCAGTGTGTGACAGACTCATCAATCTGCCGAGTCCAAAACGTCCGTTGTGGCCAGGCGATATTAATAATCCTAATTATTGCCCTTACCACCAAACGGTAGGTCATCTGATCGAGGATTGCTACGTCTTCAAGAACTGGGTTGAAGACCAATACCAACAGAGCAAGTTCGCGTTGTCCGAAATTTGGAAGGTGAACCCGCCACAACCGCATGCTCCGAAAAATATGGACACGCCGGGGGCATCATGCTCATTCATAGAGAAAGCCTAGCGGACCACTACGTCCTAAAACTGGATAACGGACCGAAACGTCCTTAAACTAACAACGGACCGAGATGTCCTTAAACTAATGACGGACCGCAATGTCCTAAAACTTGCAAATGACCGAAACGTCGTTAAACTACTCCCAACCCGCAGCATCTTCAGACTGACGTTAAAAAAAATAATAATAATAATAATAACGGTATGTCCACAAGCAAAATGGGCACGGATGAAAACCCGAAAGGGCTCCGCGAGTAAAAACAGCAGGGCTACCGGCGAGTGTTCGTGAAAACCCGAAAGGGCGCGACCTCGTAAAAAAAAAAGAGAAAAAATAAATAAATAAATAAATAAAATAAAATAAAAAAAGAGAATAAAAAAAAACGGTATGTCCACAAGCAAAATGGGCACGGATGAAAACCCGAAAGGGCTCCGTGAGTAAAAACAGCAGGGCTACCGGCGAGTGTTTGTGAAAACCTGAAAGGGCGCAACCTCGTTAAGAAACACTTATAGGGTCCTCTCGACCCTGTAAGGAGAAACCACCTGCGTAAGATCCTTACGACTCACAAAGGAACAACACACTTAGGGATCCCCACGATTCCTAAGGAGAAAATACACTTGCGAGATCCTCACGACTCGTAAGAAGAACTCTCTTGTGGGACCCTTACGGCTCATAAGATTTGAAAGTCTTAAGTTACAGAGGCCTAAATCTGTGCTTAAGCAACCCCCACAACTTTCGACATTGCCCTACAAGTGGTCCAATATTGGCCCTTGTATACAATCCACGGGCGCGAATAAATATTTCCCTAACAAAGTCCCATCTGCGACTAGGGATATGCTTGTCCAGCAAACAACACTTGTAAGTCCTCTCGACTTATAAGGAGAAAACCCTTTTGTAAGATCCTTACGACTTACAAGAGAACATGCACTTAGGAATCCTCACGATTCCCAAGGAGAAAACACACCTACAAGATCCTCACGACTTGTAGGGAGAAATACCTTTGCGAGACCCTTACGGCTCATGAAGTCAAAAGCCTTAGCCGACAGGACCCTTAACCCTGTTTACTAAGCCACCTTTGTTCAACATCGACAGAGGCAAATGATGATTCGCTCCTGGCAATATCCCAGTTGCAGCGATGCTGATGCCTAGACCGGTATCAAATTCCAAGTCTTTTTACGGCAAATGATGATTCGCTCCTGGCAATATTCCAGTTGCAGCGATGCTGATGCCTAAACCGGTATCAAATTCCAAGTCCTTTCACGGCAAATGATGATTCGCTCCTGGCAATATTCCAGTCGCAGCGATGCTGATGCCAAGATTGGTATCAGATCCCAAATCCCCTACTCATAAAAAAAAATGCATACGAAATAGCCGAAATGATGGGGCAACTTGCAAACAAGATCAGCAAGTAAAAATGTATGCACGAGTAAAAAGAAAAATAGCCGAAATGATTGGGCAACTCGCAATAAAAAAACAGCGAGTAAAAATAAAATAAACAGTCGAAATGATTGGGCAACTCGCAATAAAAAGCAGCGAGTAAAAATAAAGTAAACAGCCGAAATGATTGGGCACCGCGAAAAATAGCCGAAATGATTGGGCAATCGCGACCTTCGCGATATAAAAGCTGAAATGATAAAGCATCGCGGAAAGAATAAAAAAAATGAAAGAATGAAACTTTTTGCCCTACAGGTGAAATCACATCGATCCCTGTATACAATCCAGGGGCAAAGATAAAAGGGAACAATACCTTCCCAACAGGCTCCACCAGAAAGCGAAGCCAAATCTCGACGGTTCATAGATAACCTAGAGACCTTCTCGACATTTGTCGCAATATTACAGACACGATGTCAACAAATGAAGCAAACGAAGATCCCGAGCTTCAGGGTCTCGATGTCAACGTCTACAGCCTAGAGACCAACAACGGTGTGCCTCCTCATTCCAACAGGACACAGATGTTACACCATCAAGCGGAGCGATGGCAAAATCCCAGCTTCACCTCAGCATTCGTCTCGATACAACAGACGCAATGTCAACAACAGCGTTCCTCCGCAGTCCAGCTGGAGGCAGATGCAACGTCAACAAAAGACCTCACGGTCGAAACAAAGCGGAGTGATGGCAAAATCCCAGCTCCACCTCAGCATTCGTCTCAATACACCAGACGCAGTGTAAGCAAATGAAGCGAAGCCCACATTCCTAGCTTCAACGTCTTTACGGTAACTCACATAAAACCGGAAAGACAATCGGAGACCATCTCACAGAAAGTGGTCACCTCCTTGACGTTCGTCTCGATACAGTAGACGATATATCAACCCCGGCGTTCTTCCTCCAACAGAATTTGGACACACCAAAGCAAACGAAACGAAGGCCACATTCCTAACTTCGACGTCTTAACGGTAACTCACATAAAACCGGAAAGACAATCGGAGACCATCTCACATGAAGTGGTCACCTCCATGACGTTCGTCTCGATACAGTAGACGAAATGTCAACCTCAGCGTTCTTCCTCCAGCAGGGATTCAGACACACCAAAGCAAACGAAGCGAAGGCTAAATCTCTAGCTTCAGGGTCTTAACGGCAAGTCATATAAAACCGGAAAGACAATCGGAGATCATCTCGCACCAGTGTGGAGTGGTCACCACTTCGACGTCCGTCTCGATACAGCAGACGAGATGTCACCCCAACGTTCGTCTCGACACAGCAGACGTAACGTCATCAAACAAACGGAGCCACGGCAAAATCCCTAGTTCCCACCGTGACATTCGTCTCGATACAGAGGACGCAATGCCAGCAAACGAAGCGAAGGCTAAATTCCTAGCTTCAGGGTCTTAACGGCAAGTCATATAAAACCGGAAAGACAATCGGAGATCATCTCGCACCAGTGTGGAGTGGTCACCACTTCGACGTCCGTCTCGATACAGCAGACGAGATGTCACCCCAACGTTCGTCTCGACACAGCAGACGTAACGTCATCAAACAAACGGAGCCACGGCAAAATCCCTAGTTCCAAACCTCGGCGGTTCACCAGTAACCTATAGACAACCACGACATTCGTCTCGATACAGAGGACGCAATGCCAGCAAACGAAGCAAAGGCCAAATTCCTAGCTTCAGGGTCTTAACGACAACTCATATAAAGCCCGAAAGACTATCGGAGATCATCCCCACACCAGCGCGGAGTGGTTATGACTCATCGGGGCTCTCCAAAATGAGCCCAACCTCAAGTAAAAAGCGGCATGGCAAATTCCTAACGCTTGCTCTTCCGACGGTCAAACTGCCAAGGAGGATTGCTTGAAGACGTCTTGTCCAGCCCCCGAAGGGATCAGAGACACGGCAGTCGCAGGGCTACTCGAACAGCACGATTGCCTATCGAGGACTATATCAGCTTATGCGACGGTACGATGGCCAAAACCCTAAGTACCACCGACCTTAACGGGCTTCTGTCGTAAAGAGCAGAGGTTAAATGCGACGTTAAGATGTTCTTGCGAGAAACGTTCGATTCGTCTCGACTTGTAAAAAATTGTCAAGGCGGCTCGACTCGTGAGATAAAGCCTTAGGCAGTGGGCATAAAAGAAGTCTGTTTCCTAAGCACTGGGACCCTGCAAGTCAATCCAAACTGGTCTCTTGCATACCATCCACGGGTCTCACTCTCCAACATCGAACTTCGACAAGGAGGGAAACAACCGCTTACAAGTCCTCTCGACTCGTAAGAGGGAAAAATTCTCTTGTAGGATCCTTACGACTTATAAGAGAAAACCACACTTAGGAATCCTCACGATTCCTAAAGAGAAAACCCACCTACGAGATCCTCTCGATCCGTAGGGAGAAAAGTCTCTATGAGACCCTCACGGCTCATAGAGTTGAAAAGTCTTAGGCAGCAGATCTGAACCTGCGGCCTAAGCCCTCGCTATCTCGTGAAGAAATCAAGAAGCTTACTCTATTACCTGCTAATTGTTACGACATGCTGAGAAAGAGGAAAAGCAACAGAAAGAGCACCCGATTTACGTTTGATCAAACGTTCAGGACGTATTCATTCATGCATGGGCAAAAAGACTCGGGACAAAGATATATAATAAAGACAAGCTGGGATAAAAAAAAAATTTCCATTAATATTGCCCGAAGTTCTTACAGTCATAAAAACAATAAACGAAAGTTACAATGGAATAACCTCAGATCCAGAGCATGGACTGAGGAATTCAAAAGCGACCCTATCTATGACTTTCTAAGCCCCGCGGACCATCCTAGTGTGCTTCCTTTCGCGAGCACAAGCGTCAGGGTCCCTCCCGATGTCTTCCACCCTCCGATAAGCAGCGAGTATGGCAGACTGTTGAAAGATCTCGTGCAAGAGGTCAATAAGACTGTCTCGCCGTCTCTTTGAGATAAAGTTCAATAGGTACACAGAGTGCACCTTGTCCTCAGCGGCATCCAACGCCCTAAGCGGCGTGCCGGAACAGAATAGGGGAAGCGCTTCCCAGATAGCTCCCACGATAAGTTTAAGAAGAAAGTAACGTCGGGGAAGCAGTGGACTGTTGTATGCGTCGAAGCGACTCATTATTTCAGCACACTCCTCGTTTGTGAACTCCCGATTTTAAGAGCGGCCAAATCGACGGATGCCCTCATGAGAGATGATCTCGTTAAGAGCATACATGTGGACGTTCATTGTTCCTGTGAAAGAGGATCAACAAAATTATCAGAAAGACTAATTAAGTAAAATGATATAATGCACTGAGAAATAAAATATCATCTTTAACTTCCAAGATCCATGAAGAATTCTTAAGAGTTCCTCTATATGATTTGGGAGGAGCAAAGCTCCATTAATGAAATGAGAAAATACAGGGAAAATGTTTTAGAGAGCAAAGCTCTATTAATGGAACTCTAATAGGGCTCTCCTTAGTCTTCTATAGACCCCCTTAGAGCAAAGCTCTACTAAGTGAAACCCTAAATGGGTCTTCTTTAGATCTGGGATCTATTGAGAGCAATGCTCTGAAAATTGATTAAATTTAATTAAAATTAATATTTTTACCTAAAATTCTCTAAAAGTTAGAACTTTTAAAAGTGTTTAAATAAGAGAGCAGGGCTCTGAGTTCTGAAAGTAAGATTTTAGAGATAAGAATCATCTAAGGGACCAAAGGTCTTATTTATAGGCATCAAGTGCCCTTTCAGCTTCCAAAAGATTGCACGACGGTTCGGAGTCTACCACCGCTGCGCTCACGTTAGGAAGCCACGTAAGCGCAACGGTGGGGGGGTATTTGTTTACCTCAATCAGAGCAAAGCTCTATTTAAATTCCAAGATGGGAAAACAAGCAATACTTCTGTTTTTCTCCAATCAGAGCAAAGCTCTGTCTTGAAAATTAAAAAGAAAATTAAAGTTAAAATAAATGAAGTAGCGTACTCCATAAGAGCTTTAGAGCAAAGCTCTTGGAAGGAGGAGGAAAAAAAAAAAAAAAAAAAAAGATTGCGCAACTGCGCAAACTGCGCAGTGCGCGACACGTGTCTGCGCAGTTGCGCAGTGCGCTGCGCGACACGTGTCAGCGCGCGCAGCTGCGCAAGATTAAAAAAAAAAAAAAAAAAAAAGATTGCGCAACTGCGCAAACTGCGCAGTGCGCGACACGTGTCTGCGCAGTTGCGCAGTGCGCTGCGCGACACGTGTCAGCGCGCGCAGCTGCGCAAGATTTAAAAAAAAAAAAATAAAATAAAATAAAAAAAAGATTGCGCAACTGCGCAAACTGCGCAGTGCGCGACACGTGTCTGCGCAGTTGCGCAGTGCGCTGCGCGACACGTGTCAGCGCGCGCAGCTGCGCAAGATTTAAAAAAAAAAAAATTCAGTTGCGCGACACGTGTCTGCGCAGTTGCGCAAGCACAGCTGCGCGACACGTGTCACGCGCTGGGAAAGTTGCGCAAAACAGAATAAATCTTTTCTGTTCTTGCTAAAACAAGAAGATTTTCTTCTGTAAAGCAGAAACTCTTGGATCAAAGATCCAACGGTGGGGAAAATTCCCCAAATCACTCAGAGAAAGATCTCTTTAACAACTTTAACTAATTTATGGGCACTATAAAAAGGACCCTAGACCTCATTTCAAAATCATCAACATCTGGCTAAAAAGAAAAGAGAAGAGAACTCTTGAAGAATAAAAAAAAAAGGTAAAAAACCTTTTAAAGAAGAGAAAATTCTCTTATGAACATGATCATAGATCTTTAACGATAAATAAATAAATAAATAAAAATAGTGCCTTGCACTTGTTTTATGAACCATCGGTTCTTGAACCTAAAAGGTTCTTAAATAAATAGTGCTTTGCACTTTTATGAACCTTAGATTCTCTGAGATAAGAAAAACAAGAAAAAACTTGTTTTTTCTTAGAAATAAATCAAATAGTGCCTTGCACTTGTTTTATGAACCATCGGTTCTTGAACCTAAAAGGTTCTTAAATTAATAGTGATTTGCACTTCTTATGAACCACCGGTTCTCTAAAACAAGAAAAACAGAAATAAAAAAAAGATAGTGCTTTGCACTTTTATGAACCTTTGGTTCTTGAAATAAACAAACTTGTTTTTCTTTGATCTAAATTAGATCAAGAAATCAAATAGTGCTTTGCACTTCTTTTATGAACCATTGGTTCTTGAATCTAAAAGATTCTAAAATTAATAGTGCTTTGCACTTATAAATTTGCACTGTTGTGCTTTTTGATTGGCGCAAAGCGCTTGACAAATGCAATGCATTTTCTAAAGGGCCAGGCCCAAACCAAAAAGACCTAGTAGGCCTAATTAAATTGCAAGGCAATAAATGGGCAGAGCCCAAATAAATTGATGCTTTGCATCCTTTATACAAGGGCAGAGCCCAAATAAAATTGATGCCCTGCATCATTCCTAAAAGGGCAGAGCCCAAAACAAATTGATGCTCTGCATCCTTTCTGGGCAAGGCCCAAATAAAAATAAAAAAAGAAATGCAATGCAAAAGCAAATAAAATGTTGAACATTTCAACTGGACTTAGCCCAATTTTGGCCATAAGTCCTTAAATTAAATTGACTGAGCAAAATTGCTCTTCTAAATCAATTTACATCCGGTTCGAGGGTACATCTCCGAACTCCTTTGACATCCGTCGTTGTAATTCCTCAACGACGTCAAAGAGGTGACGGGTCCCAACGACCACACATCGATATGGACTGCGGGGTCTTTAAACTCGTAGACCGAAATGTCCATAAACTAATATCGGACCGAAACGTCCCTAAACTAATATCGGACCGAAACGTCCATAAACTAATATCGGACCGAAACGTCCCTAAACTAATATCGGACCGAAACGTCCCTAAACTAATATCGGACCGACACGTCCCTAAACTGGCACAATAGAGCCCAAATGCTCTTTTGTCGGATCTAAACGATCCCGTTAAGTTGATCTTAGTCTCAAACTGGACTAACGTATCCTTAACAAACGTTTGAGTCGATCTTAGCCTCAAAAATGGCTAACGTATCCTCCAAACAGACTTTAGTCCCAAATTGGACTACGAATCTCCCAAACTGGAACAATAGAGCCCAAACGCTCTTTTGTCGGATCTAAACGATGACGTTAAGTTGATCTTAGTCTCAAACAGGACTAATGTATCCTTAATGAACGTTTAAGTTGATCTTAGCCGCAACGCGACTAATGCATCCTTGAGCTAAAAACACCAAACCCAAATCTAAATTAAATACGGATTTGGACTAATCCACGTCCTACGGGCGACGGCATTACTCAGTCTCCGTATACAATCCACGGGCAACCACAAACAAAACAAACACACACGACACGAAGTGAAATTCTGGAGAAGGAGAAAGTTGTTACCGCGATGCGGTAGCGTAATTAACTGCAGGGGCTTGCGCCTGCAGGGAAGAGCGTCCCCACAATCAAAAACCCCTCACCCTGAGGGGGAATCTGACGAAGTCTGCTACATCGGTCGCATCCGTCTAAACCTCCGATACACGGTGCCATAAATCAACTTGGCATCTTCGGAGAGATAGACGGATAAAACCAAATAGCATCTGCCCCGAACCTCAGGCACGGACCCAAAGTCCAGGCCGCCGTTCGGAGGGGAACAGCACATATGTGATATGTGCAGGACCGAGAATAATACGATATGAGATACCGTATTTTATTCTCGTGATATTTGATATCGGCCGGGTATATGTGATATAGCCGGGTCATCGGATCAAGTGTTGATTCGATGAACCGATACAGTTTATATCAGTCGGTTATATGCGATATAGCCGGATTGTCGGATCAAGTATTGATTCGATAATTTAATGTATATTTATATATGTGATATATTACGTTACATTATCTAATATTGGCTCGCTTTATTGATTCATTTTCTCACCGGATAATATATTGATATATATGCGATATATGTTAATTGTATTATTTTCTTTTGTTACAAAAATATATTATATATGTGATATATAATATTGTAACAAGTTATGATTACTAATGCAACATGATTAGTGGAGATTAAATATGATTAGGGTTTGATTTGGGTTATCTTTTTCATGAAGCTCCTAGAAGCTTTTGTTTTGTTTCTTGCAAAGATATTATGTGTTGATATTTGTGGAGATATTTCCTAACCCAAGCCAAACCCTTGAGCCTGGTTAAATCTCTACAATGGTTAGCCCTTTCATCTTTAATCATGGGTTGCATTTGTAATTAGAATAACAATTTCATTATTCATCACAAAAGAAATCCTCTTCATCTTCCTCCTTGCAAAGCTTTCTAGCTTTTGGTTTTGTGATGGATTAGTGTGAGAAATTGATAATAAAAGAGAGCATAAATCCTACTTCATCATCCTCGTCTAATCTAGCCAATTAGATCAGGGTGTTCACTTCATTAATACTTGATTAGTGGGTGAGAGCTTGAGTTAAAGAAACTTTAAGGTAGATCATTTTTGAAAATGAAGACTTTAAGCAAGTATGGATCATTCGGGTTGTAGAGATTCTCTTGAGTCCTGGAGATCATGGATCGTGGTGAAGGGACTACTACTCCGAGCTTATGAAGCGAAGGAGCGGACTACAAAGGTTGTAATCTCTCACTCTTAGTTGTAAAGGTGTTTACTTGCACGTTTAACCCTAATTATCTAGCAAAGATCCTCACTTTGGGTTGTTCGGCACGTCTAAATTTTAAATCGGGCATGATTGATACCTTATAGATCCTTGTGACAGTGCCCAGTAACCCTACATGTTGTTGCGCAAAACCGGTCCCCCAAAACTGTTGTTCCTCCAGTTGTTGCGCTTGTCCGGTATGACAGAGTTGCTGCCGACGGTATGGTGATCCAAACCACTGATCCTACTGTGCTGGATCTCCGTGATGCTGCTGTTCTGGTGCCGGCTCATGCTGCGGCTCCGGTGCCGGTTCATACTGTTGCTATGGTGCCAGCTCATACTGCTGCTCTGCTGCCGGCGATAAATGTGGAAGCATATTATATGAAACGAATATATCACCAATATATTGGTCTACATTTGAAAATAGAGCCTGAGTTTCCGAACCAGTATCAGTCGGATATGGATCCTGCACCATTGATTGTATATGATGCAACCCACGAGCCTATCGTTGCATTAGAAATAAGAAATAAGTATTGACTCATACCGCCGGATGTTAACAAGTAATATAATCCAAAGAATTCAACTTACCAAATCTCGTTCCACGTAGCCTCTAGGCTCGTACCGCGCGATATTTGGGAAGTCGTTAGGGGGAGCAGAAAAATATCTTACGGTGACACGCTTATACCACTGTAGATATGCTTCGGTAGCGTCGGTGGCTGTTTGGTCACCTATTTGCTGTAAGGCAATATTACGCTGCCTATCCTCCCATCTCAGCAAATATTGATGATGATACTTCCTCCAATCACGCTCCATTTTTCCTTCTCGCGTGTCTCCCTCTATTGTCATAGGCGAAAGCGGCGGGACATGAATATGTTGCGATCTATTAAACTGTCGCAACACCCTATCCGGTAGGTGCATGACAACGATATTAATGCAGAGGAGTAGGCATCAAGCCTACCAAACCGGCTCTCCTTCGATACAGGTACCGGGTAATTTTTGTAGACGATCTGCTGTATAAGGCGTCCACGTGAACTGCGCAAATAACATGGTACAAAAATTATGATGAAGATATTTCAAAATTTTAAAACAAACTTAATTACCTAAGTTATGATTACTTGAGCCGCCTCCATGCGATCCAACTCATCTCTATAGTACCTAAGTACTCGACGAGGAGCCTTATACGCTTTCTTGCCATTCCACCAAGAGCCGAGCGGCTTTCCAGGGGTATCCAAGGCAGTTATTTTAACTCGATCCGGTCTTCCCATACACATATGGTCCCATGACCAAATCTATAAATAAAATGTCAGATGATAAGAGAAAGAACCAATATTACAATTTTGCAAATTTCTAACTGTGAAAAACAAGGAATTCACCTGAAGTAATGTAATGCAGCCACAAATTTTATTCTTCGTTGGAACACATGCCTTATCGAGTTCCTTATAAAGAAAGGTCAGGACCCCTGCTCCCCAAGCATATCGGCCACAAACATCAAAGTTCGTAAGGAAGCCAAGGTATAACAGATAGACATGCGTTGCCGATTGGTTCGGCATCAACAAAAAACCGATCATGTACAGAATGTAGGCACGCGCATGTCTATTCAAGACTTCATCGGTGGCTTCATCAAGGATAAATGTATCTTTCAGCCAATTTAAACTGATCTTATACCCCTTACTATAGCCTCCTGGTGCCTGATATTAGCATTTTTGGTGAAATATTAAAGCTAGAAATAATGTACAAAATGTCCATGCAATAGGTACACTGAAGAGGGGAACCAATAAGAGAGAATCTGAATCTGAATATTAAATATAAATAATTTACCATACACAACCTTCCAAAGGTAAATAAATCTGAAACAAGTGGTGATTTATTTACGAAAATATTAAGGAATAATATTATAATAACAATTTATATACTAAACGCAGATTTTCCCATACCTCCGCATCATTCCAACACGATCCAAGTAGCGCATTCCAAGCATGTCCGTCCACATCTTTCCGGTCTTCTCACCCCAAACCATCCACATTACATCGACCATAACCATCGTATATTGCACCCGAGCCTTATGTTGCTACGGGTGACATTGATATGTGTGGCAGTGATGATGATGAAACCAGTGAAGGTCATCAAGGGGAGGATAGCGTGGAATATGCCGCTGGATTGAATGAGATAGCATTGTTTGATGATATGTTTGCGAACAGTGATTTCGTTGGACTAGAAGATCCCGGCCTCGATATGCTGGAAGATGATAGTTGGGTAGACTTAGCCGTGGCAGAATTAAATACGGCACCCTATTTAGAAGCGACAGTAGGAAGCGAATATTGCGTCACTGTTGGGGATTTATTTCAGGAAAAAGGAGATCTTATTTGTAAGCCGAAGTAGCGGTCTATTCAGCAAAACGTTTGTAACACCAGAGTTCATTTATACCAATTCCAGTTCAGCATTATTTATCCGTGGTCTTTCTTGATTTGGCGTGTTTGGGTGCGAATGGTATTTCTACATATTACTTTGCATTCGACCCGACCCGCTTAATTGAACCTGCGTGACTCTTATTTATAGTTTACCTCGACTGGATTGCATGGGCTATTGCATCTCATAATTTAGTTTATACTGCCATTTTATCTTGTGTCGCATCTGTTGCATATAACAGTTTATATCACATAAAATAAATTAAAATTACATTTCATGGCCTGCATGATACTCCTAACCCTGTGGTAGCGTCCTTGTATCGTGTTCTCGTTCCGTTCAGTGAAACGGACGTGTTTGGATGGCTACGTGCACGTACGTGCATCCGTTCTTGGGGGTATGCATACATGCTACATAATTCTTCATTTTAATTTTTTGAACATGCCTATAATTTTCATATTTCAAATCCAAAATTTTGGACCCGACCCGGGCGCATTTCTGAATTATTTTGTATCCCGCCAAATTCTAATGTTTTCAAGTTCTTTTAATTTGTTAGAAAATATTCTTTTAACCATAAAAATCCTTTTTAAACTTTTCCCCAACCAATCGTAATCTCCTCCTTACTCCCTGGGCCCCACCACCGAATCTCCCCTTCTCTTATATTTTTCTTAACCAATCAGAAAACCTTCCCTTCAATCACCGGGCCCCACGTCTCTCTCTCTCTCTCTTCCTTTCTCTCTCTCCCTTTTCTTTATCTCTCTCTCCCTCGTTCTCTCTCACCCCCCGCTACGAGACAAACCCTTCTCTCCTCCCCCCTCTCTCTCCTCTCGTGCCTGCCTCTCTCTCCTCTCGAGGTGCGCAAGAGTCCCGTCACCTCCCTCGTCTGCTACAGTCACCTCCCTCCGTTTCTTCTTCTTCTCCTTCTTCTTCTTCTCGTCTTCAAACCCGAGAACCCCACGAGAAGCCCTTACCGTCGCCCACTCGCGCTCACCTTCACCCTCGATCTTCTCCTTTCGACCTCCTCTTCCTTCTCCACTCCTCGATCGATGCAAACTCCTTATCAACTCAACCAAGCCGCATTGCCATCGCCTCATCTACAGCTTCACGTTATCCCACTGCCGGTGCTCCATCTAACCAAGCCCGACATCCCCACGACCATCCCAACCTCGTCTCCACCAGCCTGACACCTCCTTTCATCCCTCTCTTCCTTCCTGAGAACCCACGACCCATCTAACTGTCTCCATCACCTCGCCTCTTCGAGATCCCTTCACCACGTCCATGCTCACCTCCCCAAGCACCACTTCCGGCACCCCCATCTTACTACAGCCGCCGACCTACTCCCTCTTCCCCTCCATTCTCCTTTCCCGACTCCCCTGCAAGCCCGACCCCAAGAACCCATGAAACCCTGCACACCCGATCTCAACCAAACCCGCTGTCCTCGCCAGTGCCGTCTCTACCCTTGCCGTCGGCCATCACTGTCGACCTCGTCGACCTCACCTCCACCTCTCTTCTCTTCCCCTCCCCATTCTCAACTCTCCTTCCCGTTACACCCCTGCACCCCAAGAATCAGAAACCCTCACTGCCTTGTCGCCGGCAAATCCATCGCCGGAAAACCCTCGACTCGTCATCACATCCCATCGCCTCCTCTGACTCCAGAAACTTTAAACCCCAAATTATCAACACCCCATCCTTATTCTTCTTCACCTTTCTTCTTCTTGCTTTCGTTTCTTCTCTTTACTTTGTGGATTAGTGTTTTCCGATTACCTCGTCGGAGCCGTGACCGTGGCTGCCGTTCCCGACGACCCTGAGGACGTTCCCAGATAACGCGATCGAGTTCTTGCCTTACCTGGTTCCATCCTGTGCTCGCGTGGACACGTCGCGACAGTTCGCCGACGTAGGACGCACCGTGCAGATCCGTTTCACTTTCCGATCGAGGCAAGTTAATCTTGCTACATGCTATTTGAATCAATTCTATACCTATTCTATATATTTATATAATACATGTAGTTTGAATCTAGCACCCATGCATCGTTTTATATCATTTCGATGTTCCGTTTGCATCGGTTTATATTATTTTAGATCCAGAACTTGAAAGGTAATTATTGCATACATGATCACATTTAAATGTTAAATCTCATAACCACAATCATATGCTTAATCACATTTTTGACATTGCCTATGGTATCTTTCTATAGTTTTAATCCATCGGACACTTGTGCGCATTTAAACCAGTTTTAGCCGTGACTTCATCCAGTGAACTTATTTATAGATTATTGCATCCTTGGAAATCCTTAATATTGGTTAACATGATTTAACGGTCATGAATGTCACCCTGTACTCATATAATGTTGAAACCGTCTCTGAACCACAACTGATAACTGTACTGCTAATTAATTGAATTTGCTTTATTGTTTAATTCATTGTTTAGATTATATTGTTGATAACCATGCTTGATTACTTATAACCATGATCATGCTAGCTGTTTATAAGTACCCACATGTTATCTTTTACACCCTGGCCTGACTTGCTATACATATATCGATTGACCGACATGGTACCGTACACTACTTGACTTGACCTGTTGTACCATAGATTGACCCGTTACCTGATCTTGGGTCTAATGCCAACAAACCTGACATGTAGTCCTCACGGACCGTTCCTGCTGTCTATCCAGACAAACCTGCTCTTACCTGATCCTGTATTGGCATTAGTTCTTGATTACTGAATACCTGACTTGACATACACATATAACTTGTGGGTATGGAGAAATCAATGATGAAACTTGACTTGTAACTCGACAGTGTACTACCTTTTCTGATCAGTTTTAGAGACTAGGCCAGCCTTGGGATGATGCTGCTGACATCATTCATCTGTATATATTTCCTGTTTTAGTGCCTAGCGGCATGTCTCGGATTCAGCCCGAGAATCTTGACCATGGTCCCGGGTATGCACGAGATACTATTGAGTTACATCGATGATTCATCAAATTGATTTCAAAGACTTGAGAGTAAATAACCTAATAGAACAGTTTAGTTTACTCACTGCACACTACTCTTCACTGCCCTGATTTACATTACTGTTACATCTGCTTTTCATTCATGATTATATCTGCATTGCCTGTTACCCTGTTTATATTTTATTACTTGATGACATGACGCGCTGACGTCTGGGTTTTGCATGGCCCAGATTCTTCTACCTCATTGCAGACTGATCAGGAGTATAGCCGCTGTTAGACGAGCGGTGAAGTTCCTGTCGGTATGTAGTTTCACTTCCAGGTGGTTCATTTATTGTATCTTTTGGCTTCCGCATATTTTTATTTCTTGACTCTTTTACTCTGGCTTATGGACATGTACTAGATAGTTAGTTTACTTTCCTGTTCTTGATATCTCTACAGCCGTAATGTGACTGTGGAAGTATTTTTCCTATCCACAGGTAGCATGGTTGGCTATGTCACGTGCCCGTCTTAGCGTACTCTTGGAAGCGGGGCGTGGTATGGTTCTCTTGGTATCAGAGCCATATGATATAGGTTAATCGGGTTGATTCTTTGGAGTTGGGTATTGGACCCAATACACGAATCAGAATACTCGTGATTAGGAACATGTCCTGCCATCTTGATTATCGTGATTGTTGAACCATATCCTTCTCTTAATCCTTTGTTTGGGGCGATATGCAAACCACTTTGCATTTCGACCTGAAATCTTTTGGTTCTCTATTGTTTCTCACGGTTTCTTGATTCTGATACTAGGATTTGGGCGACTTGGGTGGAGTTATGTAACTGTGCCCATGAACTGCAGCATATTTACAATGCGGTACTCTATCTAAGTAACTTGAAGTCCTGGTCTTGATTCACTTCCGTATTCCATGATAGTTATATTGCCTTGCTTCTCTCGGTTTCATTGCTTACCAGTTATTGTTTCATCGCCATCTTGAATCATATTTACCGTGGTTAACCCTCTTCAGTATCTTGACTTCGGATGAAGTCATCTTGGTATTTTACTCGTTCTTGTTTTTCCTCGCGTTAGGATTATTCAATCCTGGTGCATTTCCTTGTTTGTTGTTGTCTTGGGAATGTGTTTTCGCGGCACTTTTCACGCTCATATTGATTGTAAGGAAGGGAAGGTGATTCTCCAGATTCCCGGACATTCGGAAGTTGTTTTGCTGGAGGAAGCAGTTCTGTCGGCCCAGTCGAGTTAGGGCTAGGCCGACAAACAAGGTTCTTTCGTCAATGGCAGTAGATAAGGAAGAAGCGCCGGCTATATTTGAGAGTTTCATCGAAGTGTGAAGATATATCAGGTTTACCGCCGAGGCAAGACGTGGAGTTCGCACTTGAACTTGTTCCTGGTGCAGCGCCAATCTCAACGGGCATATTACTCGATGGCACAAGTGGAGTTGGAAGAAATCAGGAAGTAGGTTGCTGAATTAGTTGAGAAGGGTTGGTTTCTCCGCAGCAACTTAACTGGGGAAGCTCCAGTTCTTCTAGTAAAGAAGAAAGATGACTCAGGAAAGGCGTGCATTGATTATCGAGAATTAAACCGAGTGATTATTATGAACTAGTACCCGATCCCTCGTATTGGCGAAGTGTTTGAGCAGCTTAGTGGCGCGAGGGTATTCTCGAATCTGGGTTTGCGGTTCGATATCATCGGGTCCGAGTTAAATCAGAAGATATTTGCAAGACTGCGTTCCGAACTCAGTATGGACATTACAAATAGTAGTGATGCCTTTCGGAGTAACGAATACACCAGCAATATTTATGGACTTGATTAACGGAATCTTTTCACCATTCTTGGACCATTTTTAGTAATGGCCATGGAAGATATTCTGGTCTACTCGAGGAGCATTGAAGAGCATGCAGAACACTTGAAGGTCGTACTGCAGACTTAGAGGCAAGAAAGATTATATGCAAGGATGAGCAGGTGCAAGTTTTGGCTTGAAGAAATAAAGTTTTGGGACATATTGTAGCTGGAGATAGAATCGTCGTTGATCCTGAAAGATCACTGCAGTTCGAGAATGGACGATTCCGAAGAATGTTGCGGAGATAAGAAGTTCCTTGGACTTGCCAGGTATTTTTCTCGTTTGGCTGAGCCTTGACTAAGCTTACGTGCAAGGAGGTACCATTGGTATGGACAAATAAGTGTGCGTCAGCTTTTGAGGCGTTGGAGCAAAGTGTGACAACCGCTTTTGTTTTAACCGTGCCAGACAGTTCCGGACGATTGGTGTTTCGCAACAACGCATCTGAGAAGGAATTGGGGTGTGTATCGTTACATCATGGGAAGGTTGTAGCTTACGCATTGAGACAGTTGATGACCCATGAGAAGGATTACCCAACTCATGACTTGGAGTTTGCGGCTGGGATTTTCGCTTGAAGATTTGGAGACACTACTTATTGGGCGAACGGGGTCGAAGAATTCACCGATCACAAAAGACTAAAGTACGTGTTCGCTCAGAAGGAGCTAGTTGTGAGACAGCGAAGATGGTTGAAGCTGACGGATGACTACGACTTCGATCTTAAGTACCATCCGGGAAAAGTTAGCGTTGTACCGGATACTCAGTCGGATACCGGCAATTCAGATGTTGATTACGCAGAAGGAACTCGTTGATAACTTTCGAAGATTTGATTTGGAGGTTGTGCTACCGCATTCTTCAGGACAGTGATGCAGCTGCAAGTACATTCGTCATTGATCGAGAGTAATAAGGCAACGCAGTCAAAGGACCCAAGATTGCAAAAGTTTCGAGAACAGGTTGAAGCTAGACTTCGAACGGACTTATTGAGTCATGAAGATGGTTCGTTACGATATGGTAGTCATTGTGTGTGCCAAAGGGAGACGTCCGCGAAGAAGTTATGAAGGAAGGCGCACAGTTCCGCATGTTCCGTACATCCAGGAGGCACGAAAATGTACCGAGATATACAACAGCATTTCCGGTGGGAAGGCATGAAACGAAAGATTGCTCGCTTTGTGGCAAAGTGCTTGGTATGTCAGCAAGTTAAGGCTGAACATCAAAGGATTGCTGTTTTATTGCGACCACTTCTGATAAGTGGAAGTGGGAACATATAACCATGGATTTCGTGACGGCTCTACCAAGGAGTCCGAAAGGCAACAATGTAGTTGGGTGATCGTTGACGGTTTGACCAAGGCAGCTCATTCATCCCTTTCGAGTGGTCAATCAACAGAAGTTTTGGCAGAACGGTATGAGCGGGGGATTGTAGGATTGCGTGGAATGTCGGTGAGCATCGTGTCCGATCGTAACACTCGTCTCTTAGCACACTTTTGGAGGAGCTTACATGGAAGTTTGGGGACTCGATTGAAGTTTAGCACAGCTTATCGCCCTCTAACAGATGGCCAGTCGGAGAAAGCGATCCACATTCTCGAAGACATGTTGAAATCTTGCATGTTAGACTTCAAGGGTTCATGGGAGGATCATCTACACTTGGTGGAGTTTTCTTACAACAACAGTTTCCAGGCGACTTTTGGGATGACTCCATTCGAAGCTTTATGTGGTCGCAAGTGTCGTTCACCTGTTTGTTGGGACGATGTCGGGAAACGAAGATTGTTGGGACCAGATTTGGCTGTGCAGACAGTTGAGAAGGTTTACACTATCCGGAATCATATGAAAGCAGCACAAGACCGACAAGGAGTTGGGCAGTTACATCGAGAAGACCCCTAGAGTTTGTTGTTGGTGATTTGGTATTCTTGAAGATATCACCGACTAGAGAGGTGATTCGTTGCGGAAGTCGAGGAAAGCTCAGTCTTCGATTCGTTGGACCTTTTAAGATTTTGGAGCGTGTTGGAGAAGCGGCGTATCGTTTAGTGTTACCGCAATCTTTGGAGAATGTTCATGACGTGTTTCTTGTATCTCAACCCCGTAGGTATGCTCGAGATGAAATACATGTATTGGATCTTTCGGAGATGACTGTACAAGAAGATTTAACCTTTGAGGAGCGACCAATGTAAATTGTGGATCGAAGAAAAAAGGTTCTTAAGAACGAGGTTCTTACTCTTGTACTTGTTTCTTGGAGAAATCGTTCGTATGGAGGACCAGCTTGGGAACGAGAAGATGAAATCCGGCAGAAGTTTCCACATCTGTTCTTGAAATTTCTTGTTTGTTGATCCTCTCTTATTCTTGGAATTTCGAGGACGAAATTCTTTTGTAGTTGGGTATAATGTAACACCCGAGTTCATTTATACCAATTCCAGTTCCGCATTATTTATCCGTGGTCTTTTAGATTTGGCGTGTTTGGGTGCGAATGATATTTCTACATATTACTTTGCATTCGACCCGACCCGCTTAATTGAACCTGCGTGACTCTTATTTATAGTTTACCTCGACTGGATTGCATGGGCTATTGAATCTCATAATTTAGTTTATACTGCCATTTTATCTTGTATTGCATCTGTTGCATATAACAATTTATATCACATAAAATAAATTAAAATTGCATTTCACGGCCTGCATGATACCCCTAACCCTGTGGTAGCGTCCTTGTATCGTGTTCTCGTTCCGTTCAGTGAAACGGACGTGTTTGGATGGCTACGCGCACGTACGTGCGTCCGTTCTTGGGGGTATGCATTCATGCTACATAATTCTTCATTTTAATTTTTGGAACATGCCTATAATTTTCATATTTCAAATCCAAAATTTTGGACCCGACCCGGGCGCATTTCTGAATTATTTTGTATCCCGCCAAATTCTAATGTTTTCAAGTTCTTTTAATTTGTTAGAAAATATTCTTTTAACCATAATATTCCTTTTTAAACTTTTCCCCAACCAATCGTAATCTCCTCCTTACTCCTTGGGCCCCACCACCGAATCTCCCTTTCTCTTATATTTTTCTTAACCAATCAGAAAACCTTCCCTTCAATCACCGGGCCCCACGTCTCTCTCTCTCTCGCGCTTCCTTTCTCTCTCTCCCTCGTTCTTTCTCACCCCCCGCTACGAGACAAACCCTTATCTCCTCCTCTCTCTCTCTCCTCTCGCGCCCGCCTCTCTCTCCTCCCGCGGTGCGCGAGAGTCCCGTCACCTCCCTCGTCTGCTACGGTCACCTCCCTTCGTTTCTTCTTCTTCTCGTTTTCAAACCCGATAACCCCACGAGAAGCCCTTGCCGTCGCCCACTCGCGCTCGCCTTCACCCTCGATCTTCTCCTTCCGACCTCGTCTTCCTTCTCCACTCCTCGACCGGTGCAAACTCCTTATCAACTCAACCAAGCCGCATCGCCGTCGCCTCATCTACAGCTTCACGTTATCCCACTGCCGGTGCTCCATCCAACCAAGCCCGACATCCCCACGACCATCCCAACTTCGTCACCACCAGCCTGACACCTCCTTTCATCCCTCTCCTCCTTCCTGAGAACCCACGACCCATCTAACTGTCTCCATCACCTCGCCTCTTCGAGATCCCTTCACCACGTCCATGCTCACCTCCCCAAGCACCACTTCCGGCACCCCCATCTTACTACAGCCGCCGACCTACTCCCTCTTCCCCTCCATTCTCCTTTCCCGACTCCCCTGCAAGCCCGACCCTAAGAACCCATGAAACCCTGCACACCCGATCTCAACCAAACCCGCTGTCCTCGCCAGTGCCGTCTCTACCCTTGCCGTCGGCCATCACTGTCGACTTCGTCGACCTCACCTCCACCTCTCTTCTCTTCCCCTCCTCGTTCTCAACTCTCCTTCCCGTTACACCCCTGCACCCCAAGAATCAGAAACCCTCACTGCCTTGTCGCCGGAAAACCCTCGACTCGTCATCACATCCTATCGCCTCCTCTGACTCCAGAAACTTTAAACCCCAAATTATCAACACCCCATCCTTATTCTTATTCACCTTTCTTCTTCTTGCTTTCGTTTCTTCTCTTTACTTCGTGGATTAGTGTTTTCCGATTACCTCGTCGGAGCCGTGACCGTGGCTGCCGTTCCCGACGACCCTGAGGACGTTCCCAGATAGCGCGATCGAGTTCTTGCCTTACCTGGTTCCATCCTGTGCTCGCGTGGACACGTCGCGACAGTTCGCCGACGTAGGACGTACCGTGCAGATCCGTTTCACTTTCCGATCGAGGCAAGTTAATCTTGCTACATGCTATTTGAATCAATTCTATACCTATTCTATATATTTATATAATACATGTAGTTTGAATCTAGCACCCATGCATCGTTTTATATCATTTCGATGTTCCGTTTGCATCGGTTTATATTATTTTAGATCCAGAACTTGAAAGGTAATTATTGCATACATGATAACATTTAAATGTTAAATCTCATAACCACAATCATATGTTTAATCACATTTTTGACATAGCCTATGGTATCTTTCTATAGTTTTAATCCATCGGACACTTGTGCGCATTTAAACCAGTTTTAGCTGTGACTTTATCCTGTGAACCTATTTATAGATTATTGCATCCCTGGAAATCCTTAATATTGGTTAACATGATTTAACGACCATGAATGTCGCCCTGTATTCATATAATGTTGAAACCGTCTCTGAACCACAACTGATAACCGTACTGCTAATTAATTGAATTTGCTTTATTGTTTAATTCATTGCTTAGATTATATTGTTGGTAACCATGCTTGATTACTTATAACCATGATCATGCTAGCTGTTTATGAGTACCCACATGTTATCATTTACACCCTGGCCTGACTTGCTACACATATATCGATTGACCGACATGGTACCGTACACTACTTGACTTGACCTGTTGTACCATAGATTGACCCGTTACCTGATCTTGGGTCTAATGCCAACAAACATGACATGTAGTTCTCACGGACCATTTCTGTTGTCTATTCAGATAAACCTGCTCTTACCTGATCCTGTATTGGCATTAGTTCTTGATTACTGAATACCTGACTTGACATACACATATAACTTGGGGGTATGGGGAAATCAATGATGAAACCTGACTTGTGATTCGACAGTGTACTACCTTTACTGATCAGTTTTAGAGGTTAGGCCAGCCTTAGGATGATGCTGCTGACATCATTCATCTGTACATATTTTCTCTTTTAGTGCCTTGCGGCATGTCTCAGATTCAGCCCGAGAATCTTGACCGCAGTCCCGGGTATGCACGGGATACTATTGAGTTACATCGATAATTCATCAAATTGATTTCAAAGACTTGAGAGCAGATAACCCAATAGAACAGTTTAGTTTACTCACTGCACACTACTCTTCACTGCCCTGATTTACATTACTGTTACATCTGCTTTTCATTCATGATTATATCTACATTGCCTGTTACTATGTTTATATTTTATTACTTGATGACATGACGCGCTGACGTCTGGGTTTTGCATGGCCCAGATTCTTCTATCTCGTTGCAGACTGATCAGGAGTATTGCCGCTGTTAGACGAGCGGTGAAGTTCCTGTCGGTATGTAGTTTCACTTCCAGGTGGTTCATTTATTGTATCTTTTGGTTTCCGCATATTTTTATTTCTTGACTCTTTTACTCTGGCTTATGGACATGTACTAGATAGTTAGTTTACTTTCCTGTTCTCGATATATCTACAGCCGTAATGTGACCGTGGAAGTATTTTTCCTATCCACAGGTAGCATGGTTGGCTATGTCACGTGCCCGTCTTAGCGTACTCTGGGAAGCGGGGCGTGACAACGCTACATTTAAAACCGAAGAGTCAAATAAGACGTACTATACCGTGGTATGTACGAAAGCTCCAAAATGTAAGTGGAGATTGCATGCATGTTGTTCCAAAAGAGCCAATTCTTGGAAGGTCACGAAATACAACCAAGAACATACATGCATCAATTCTATTATGTTACAAGATCACAGGAATTGCACTTCATTTTACATTTGCTCACTAATGATGCCACTAATCCGTACAGATGTGGCGATGACCCCCCGAGAGATACGGCTCTGCGTTAGCGGAGAGCACAAAATTTAGATTTCGTATGTGAAGGCATGGGATACTCGTAGAAAGGCTTTGTGCAAGATATTTGGGGACTGGGAAAGCTCGTACAACTCACTTGTCCCTTTTATGGAAGCCATGAAAGTATCAAATTCGGGGACCGTATACCGGTTAAAAACCATAGAGACAGATGTCGATGGTTCTGTCAGGTTTCAAATAATTTTCTGGTGCTTTACTCCAAGTGCGGCTGGTTTCACACACTGTCAGTCGGCATTGTGCGTTGATGGGACGTATCTATACGGTAAGTACAGAGGCTGCATATTAATCGCTACAGGTGTTGATGCTAATAACGGTATATTTCCGTTGGGTTTTTCTATTGTCAAGGATGAAAATACATCATCCTGGTCATGGTTTTTCCGTCAACTCAAAAGTATCCCATCTGTTATTGATAAAACAGATTTATGCATCATATCTGATACACATCTAGGAATGCTAGCTGCAATGAGAGCTGTATTTCCGACGACCCCACATAGGTTTTTCTTGCGGCATTTCAGGCAAAATTTTGATAGAAAATTTAAAAATTCAGATCTACATAAGTTTATGTACAAAGCCGGTGAAGCGTCTGACCCTAATGTTCATGACATGTACATGATGAAAATTGGGGAGATGAGTCAAGCCGCGAAAGCGTGGTTAGATAAGTATCCAGTACGCATGTGGTCACAAGCACATGATAATGGATGCAGATATCTACTAATGACCACTAATATGTCTGAAAGTTTCAACGGGGTCCTTAAAGGTGTTAGAGGCTTACCGATACAGAGGTTGATTGTTTGAACCTTTTTCCGGGTGAATACTTATTTTGTGCATAGAAGAGAAAAGTCCTTGGCGACGGAGACTCCGCTCACCGCGTATTACGAAGATATATTCAGAAAAAGAGAGCGCAGAGCACAATACTACAGATCCGAAAGGTTTGACACGGCGGAGTTTTAAGTAACAGGGAGTAATGAGAATCAATATACCGTAAACTTTAGAGATAAATGGCTCTCTTCGTGCACATGCGGTGTTTTCCAGCAACAACATTTAGCTTGTGCCCATGCAATTGCTGCTGCGAGCAGTATGCATAACTCACATTACAATTTTGCTTCCAATTACTATACAGTTTCCAATTACCAAGGCGCATACGATCCAAAATTTCATCCTATACCAGACAGTTGCTATTGGCGCTATTATTCCGGGAACAGACAAACACCGACTGTATTACCGCCGGAAAAAAATATAGGGCCCGGAAGACCTAAGGTGCGTCGAGATCGAATGACAATGGATACCGATCCTTAGTAAAGGCACGCCAGATATACTCAATGCAAACAACCAGGACCAGATGTCCAGGACAGTCATCAGGGGCGGGACCTTCGAGATCGTGATAAGTGCATCGGAAGATTTTTTTGTATTGTAAATTTGACGGATTCATTTTGATATTATAAATTTGACCGTCGAGATAGAATTTACATTTTACAAACAGATAGAATTTTTTTGTATTGTAAATTTGACGGATTCATTTTGTACATCACATTCATATAATACAATTTTATAATTTTTTCGAATTTTCCTTTATTTATTTATTTTTTTTAAAATAGGGCAGGTTCCCAGAACCCACCCTCTCCCTCATATAGGAGAGGGCGGGTTCTGTGAACCCGCCCTCTATACAATAATGAAGAGGGCGAGTTCCTAAATATAGGGAGCGGGTTTTAGGAACCCGCCCTCTATACTGGGAAGGGGGTGGGGTCCAGGAAACCACCCTATTCTCCTAATTTTTAAAAAAACCCATCCTGATTTAATAATTTTTAATAAAATATACCTTATTCAAAAAAAAAAAAAAGAAGGATGTATCATGTATAGAGTAATTAATATTGGGCAACTCGTAAAGCAAATTGTTTGGATACTATCTCCGGTGCATTTTTTCACAGTTTCAAGACATCTTGTGTTGGATTGAAACTCAAACCGGCTTTACCGGTTACATAAATTTTTACCATTTACAAGTCTTTATTGATCAACTGGCCTTCAGAGTTGTCAAATCAATTCCTATCTCATCATCTTCCTTCTCTCTACGTTGTTTTTCGCCTTCTTCCTTTTTCTTTTATAAATCCATGAAATATAAATATCATTCTCCTAAAGTCTCTCAAAATCCCTTCACAGCTGCCTACGGTTTGTCCACATGCTCAAAGCATGCTGCAGATTCAAGTCTCCATCCGAACCCCCCTTCATTCTTATTCTCAAAATTATCGTATCAGACGTTATTTGGGTTGGTTTATGAGGATACTGGCTTAAGCTATGATCTTTTTTTGGGCAAAAAGTTAGGATTTTGAAAAGTTGTTTTTGTTTTGGGTTTAAAGTAAGGATCATTTTTTTAAGTAGACTTATTTTATAAAATGCTAATAAAATTATTCCACTTTAAAAAATTATTACAAATTTAGACCATTTTTGACCATGTAGACACCGACTCAATACTGACCCTTGGAATTTTTATAAAAAAAATTCTAAGGGACGCGTTTGGAAAGTGCGCCCCATACGTCCCTTTGAAAATGTTCTTCTTTTCTCCTTCTCGAGACTCGTTCCCTTCCTCCCTCTCATCTTCTTCTTCCTCTCTCTTTTCTCATCTTCAATATCAATTCTCTCCTTCTCCACCGACATCGTCGCTCTTCCTTCATCACCGTCACCACCCTTCTCCTTCTTAATGCGACCCTCTCGCTCACCACATGGACCCCTTTGTCAAGAGGGAAAATATGTCGTTCAAAAAGTCTTACGATCTTTCGGTTCTTTGTGATTGCGAGTCCGCGCTTATCATTTTCTCAAATCGAGAAAGGCTTTCTGAATTTGCGGCAGTTCAAGGTAATTTTTTTGCTTGATTTTTCTTGTTTTGGCTGTAATTTGATAGCTAGGATTTGTTTTTGGGGTCCGTGGAAAAGAGAAGGAGAGACCGACGGCGAAAGAAAAGGCGGTGTGGTGATATGGTTGTGATTGGGACGGGGACGGTGACGGTAATGAAGGAGGAGCAGTGGCGTTGGTGGAGGAGAGAATTGATGTTGGAGATGAAAGAAAAAGGGAAAAGGGAGAGAGGAAGAAGATGATTAGAGGGAGGAAGAAAAAGTTTGGGATGCACTTCACAAGTCCGTCCCTTTGAATTGATCCCTTGGGGAAAAAAATTCAAAATAAAACATGCGCTGATGTGGCGCATGCGTGGCCAAAAACGATCTGGATTTGTACTAATTTTTTAAAACGGTCTAATTTTATTAATATTTTATAAAATAAGCCTGTTTTAAAAAAAATGTCCTTAAAATTATAACGAAAAGAAAGATGTGGGTGATGAGAGGGGATTTATGATTAAAGATTTTGATTTTACCGTGAGGTATGGTAAGGTATGGTAGACGATGGATATTTTGAATTTTCAGGTAACAAACACAAATATTGATGAAATGCCCATCCTTATCCAATTTTCATTTTGATTCTGACATAATTCTAATTTTAACCATAACTCAAACGGTGAAATAACTCTCTCATAATAAAATCAAAATTAGAACAGATAATGAGTAACGATTAGAGTTGTTTCAAAATTCAAGGTATGGGTTGAGAGATGATAATAAGAAGGGGAAGAATTTGCATTAAAAAAGGCAGCAAGGAAAAGAGGGAGAAGCAGTCTCAAGGGGATCCGGAGTCCATGTTATTCCTTACTATTAAGATCAACCGTCCAGAATTTTTTTATTTTAAAATCAACAGCCACGATTAGCTGCCAAACAATGCAAAACAGGACAGTTTTTGTATTGGTATTTTTCACGTGTGATGTACGGTCAGGATACCCGCAGAGCGCCATAATAGTAGGGGTGAAAATAGTAAGGGGTTCCCAACCCGTCTCAAGGGGATAGAAAGGGTTGATGCGGTCACTCGATCCATGTGGTATTGATGGGAAAGAGAAGGAGTTTGATTTTGACAGCTACTCAGTGTAGTATAACCGACACGTAACGTAATTTAATTGGATATACCGTGACAAATTCTGCTAACACTTGCATTTCCCAAAAGAATCGAATGCACCAAAGTGATTTTCACTGCTTTTCTATCTAAACCATATCCATATGCACTGCTTTTAGAACATTGAATAAGATTTTGTGTTTAGATTTCATTTAGAAATGGAAAAGATTTAAAAACGTTGTTGATAATGACAGTGATTTGAAAATGGCAAAAGTTACAAAAGGCTCCTTTGGTTAATAACTTGCGTGAAGAAACCAGGGTTAGTTTGAAATTTTGCCCAATGCGCAGGGGTATTTGTGGGTGACTAAGTTGACACGTCGCATCGAGGGGGGGACCCACTCGCCGCCAATCGACGTGGCGACGCAATCTGCGAGATTTGCTTTCGGCAGCGTTCCGCCACTAGTCAATAAAAAGTAACGGTTTAATATTCGATTCAAAAAAGACCCTGATATTTTACAATTTACAACTACCTTATTAGGGAGCATTTGTAAAATCCAAAGATCTATTCCAGAAATGGCCCAAAGCCCACGTCTGAATTTGACAAAATTCTTTCTTTAGCACAACGAAGCCCACCGGCCCAGCATGCCCCTCTTCCAGACAACAAAATGAGAGATTCCGGGCCCCCCACACCACCGGGCTATGTGTCCTGCACTTCACGAAATTCTTGCACTTTGAACAGTAAAAGCCTGGTTGTATTAGAGGTGTCAAGAATGGTGTGTACCTTTTCGTCCTATGGATCAACTTGGAAAACACAATTCACGGAACAAAAGTTTCGATTTTAAAACCATTTATCCTTCAACTCATGACGTGATGGTGCATAAACATCAAATACAGTATTCCGGAAAGAAAGACCGCGAGAATAGTTACAAATAAAGAGGACATCCCTTGTTCGAAGCGTGCGGAAGTATTGGAATCCATGAATGCTCCGAATCCACGAAGTTGAATAAAACTTCTAGAAATTTTATTGCTAGAATCCAAAAGGTTGCAATAGGATCACTCTATTTTAAAAAGGGAAAATAATATAAACTTCTAATGTATCCAGTCTAGTGGAAAGCTGGGCTTGAGAGAAATCCAAGAGAAAGCCCCGCTAGAAAAAGCACTTTACATTAACATTCCATTTTTAATAAAAAAGATTTTTTATCAGAGGTAAGAGAAAAAGAGAAACTTGATTTGGATGATTTATCAAGAAGAGAAAATTAGAGTGATTAAATCAAAAACCTGAAAAATACCCACTTTCTATTTTGATTTTTTTTTTGTGCTAAGAAAAATTAGTAATTCATTTACCAAATCCTACCAAGTTAGCCAAACCACTTTCATGTTTGTTATTTTTCTTTGGCCAAACAGTCCCTAAAAGTAAATAAAACCTACTGTATTCTTTGATATCAATTTTTTATCTTATTTTGTGGCCTCATTTTGTCCAAGATCAGATGCTCTTATCACTTAAATCACGACTTTTTCAAATGCACCTCATCTTAAGATTCTTAACTAAATGTTAACAGAACAAGCGAAATCAATTTAATATGCGTCCAAAGGACTTTTTCCATTAAAAGGATCTTAGTGTTAATTAGTCCTATATGATGTTGGATTGGCAGTAAACAGGAGCCACGATAAAATATGCATCATATAAACCGCCCTAATTTTTTTATATTCTCTGTCTCGGCAAAAAAAAGTTAATCTTTAGACGCGGCATAGACTGATAATGTTTTATGAATGAAAACCCGAAAAATTTAGACAAGTTAAAAAAGAATACAGTGAAAAAATTTATGAAAATATATTTAACGAAGCTTAAACAAGCATGGACAATTAAAATAATCATAATAAACGTTGATTTAATAGAATAGATAATTATTACTTTATTAGTAACGTTGAGCAGAAGAAATGCATTTATAAATGAGATATCGTTTTTGGCTTGTTGCCGTTGGCAATATTATTCCGACGGCGATCGAGGAATTTTTACTAATTCAATACAATGACAACGCTGACAAGATCAATGTTCCTTTTCCCCACAAAAAAAATGAAAAGAATAAAAAAATAAAAATACATTCAAATGATGCTATGGATGGAAAAAAGTTGTTCGGAATTTATAATATCGTCGATCCCTTAGAAATGTTTTTTTCTTAGTATGTTTACAAGAAATTCAAAGAGACGTCCGAATTGCTTTTCTTCAAAGACAATGTTTATTTGAAGGTTAAAAAAAAGAGAAAAAGAGAAAAGAGAAAGACACTTGCCAAAACCGTGCGATTGATGTTGAAAAGCAGAAAGTATCGATGCTGACGAAAAACTTCAATAAACGCTTATTTACAAGGGACAACGAATGGAACAGAGAGGTCTCACTTGTGCACATCATGGGTGACAGACAATATTTGTAAAATTGAAATTGGGTTGGCTTATATATTATCTTATTTTCTACCTTCATTTGTTGAAAGCGATAACAAAACAGAAAATATTAGGCTTGGCTCTCAGCGTAATTTTAATAATTCCAAGCACTAGATCAATCCATTGCATTGGAAATTTTCTATAATTTCATTATTAATCATCATGTCATATGAAGATGTCAGCTCACTTGTATAACATGAAGGAATATGCAAGCATTAATTTTGTAGATACTTAATTGAAAGCCGATGCTGCACCAAAAAGAGAGTCATTACTCTATATTTGAATGATTTCTATAAAGCAATTGGGTCCTGTGCACCGAAAAGTTTAAGAAAAATACTCATCATAAAGTAAATACTATTTTCAATTCAAAATCACGAAACTAATCACCGAAAAATAGGGCCGCGGTTGACCATAACAAACTCACATGATCCAGCCCTAGGGGTGTCCCCCGCCGCAACTAAACCCTAGTAACCCCACCTCCTGATTTACCGTCTTTGGTGCTGCGAACTCGCTGCGATACAAATTTCAAACTTTATGTTCCCCCAACATGGACCTAGTCATCTAGACATAAATTCTTCATAGATTAACTAACAATAAAAAGCGCGCCAAGACTAGTGCAACCATTGCTGTACATCCTGTTCCTGTTACAAACTCCAAACTAAGCCTGCTATATATGGTTTTAGAAACAAAAACACAAATCTTTCTCCTCCATTTGTCTCGACCACATTCTCCCCTTACCCTTTGTTTTCTTCTCCAAAGCCTCTTCCATCTCTAATCATCACATCAAATCCCATAACTCTCTTCAAACACTTTCACATCACTTTCATCAATCCAAGAAAAGAAAAAGAAGCATCATGGTTCCATCTCTTAGAGAGCTCCTAGATCAAGATGGCTTCAAGAGAGGCAAACTAGAGAAAGCTCCACGTTCCTCGAGTTTGCCGAGTTATTCTTCTCATAGTGTAAACAACTCTGCAGAGCAACGAACCAGAAAAAACAAATCAAGATCAGATGCCTTCTCTCGAAGATCACACTCGGTTTTACCAACGGGCGAGGATTTGAGAAGGAGCGTGTTGCAGAGATTGAGAGATTCGCCCGAGATTAAAGTTTTCGAGAACGAAAGTTACAGCGGGTCCCAGGAAATCAAAGAGATTGATGAAAGATATCGTGTTTCGTACCCAGATAGTACTATCGAGGAGGACTTAGATGAAGCTGAACAAGAAAAGTTCTCATCCGAAACATTTCAGAAGAGTGATAGTTACAATATGAGGTATTGTAAATTGTATGAAGAGGATATTAAAGTCGAAAGAGACGTTGATAATGTTGAACACTCATCAGCTTCTGAACTGAGGCTTGATGAAATCGCTGTGAAAGCCATGGTTTCGATTTTAACAGGGTATACCAGGCGGTTTTTCAAGGACGAGAATTTTCGGGCATCTTTTTATCAGGGTTGTGCTTCTTGTTTAGGTATAAATAAATCAATGGAGAATGATTATAGAGAAGACGGAGCGATCAATAATTTCAAACAAGCAATTAGAGTTGTGGAGAGAACAATTAAAGGGAGTCCCAGTCCTCAAGAACTAAAAAGAGCTTTTTTGCAACTTAGTGTTATCACAGGCTTGAGCTCAATAGAATTGAAGGATGCATATACTTCAGGGGTTTCAAATTTATATCTAGCTGCCTGTGCACATCTTTACCTAAGCGTGATTTATAAGTTTCAGAAGAAAGATAGGGCTTCAGCCAAGCATCTCCTTCAAGTTTTTATCGATTGCCCAAATCAAGCTCGTAACATATTGTTATCGGGTTTGTGGGATCGATTGTTCTTGCCTCATCTTTCTCATATGAAGGAGTGGTATGATAATGAAGCTAAGTTGATATCAAGAAAAACAAACAGAGGGAAAAAGATGAAAATATTGGAGGAAGTTTACAACAATATATTGGATGAGGGTACTTATCAATTTGGAGTTTATTATAAGGAATGGCTTTTAGAGGGAGATAAAGCTCCTGAACTTCCATTTATTGTTTCTCCTAAAGATTCTTCCATGGGATTATCAGTTGATGTGTCACGTTCAGTTGGTTCGGATGAGTTTTCGAGCCCAGGGAGCTCGGCCTCTTCTTCTCAGGCAATGGTTAGCAAAAGTTTATATGAATCTGTTTTCAAAAGGCCGAAGAAAATCGAAATAGATGAGAATGTGGAGGAAACAGAGGAGGAAGAAACTAATGTCCCTAAGTTTATATCTGCAGATGATATCCCAACTTCTGGTGTAAGTATTCACGCTCCTTTTCTAAATTTCTTGTTGTGCTCCCCCTTTTATCATATATTAATTTCTGAATTCAACCAGGGAGTTTTATATAGCATTATTAGTCTTTTGACTCTTTTCTATGTAGCCTTTTCATTTAGATACTTGCCTGGTTTTCCTATTGTCCAAAGCATTCTGTTTTCGAGCTATTTTCTATTTGTGCAGGAATAGCTTTTTAAGAACAATTATATTGAATATATAACTACGTAATAATTTCTATTATTATTCTCAGATCCTTAACGCAGATGAATGGAGAGCCATCACAAATAAGGGCTCAAGCACACTTGACCATTCTAAGGTAGAAGAACTCAAAGTCGACTCCGAGAATATGCAATCTTCACCTACAATTGAAAAAGAAAACGAGCTTACGCTGAAAAAGCTAGCAGAAGCTGCATTTTATCCACATACGGCAGACCAACACACTGAGTGTGATTCAAACAAGAAATTTGAGAGCTTTGAAGGCATAGATCAAGGCTCTTTCTTTTCTAGCATCCCAAAAGATTTTGTTTGCCCTATAACCAACCAATTGTTTCGGGACCCAGTAACTATAGAGAGTGGAATAACTTACGAGCGAGATGCAATCAAAGAATGGTATGATCAAGGCAACAAGGTATGTCCTGTAACAAAAAGGACATTGGCGAGCTCGGCTTTACCAGTAACAAATTTTGTGTTAAAACGAGTAATTGATGGTTGGAAATCTGAACATTGTAGAAATCTTTTGTTTCTTGCCACAAGAATAGCAAGGAGCGCAAGAAAACAAGAATGCAAGTCGAAGGATGAATCGGCTTTGTTCATTATTGAGCAGCTTCTTACTGGTTTGAGTGTAGAGGAACAGATGAAAAATGCGAGATATCTTATTTCTCTTGGAGGCTTACAGTTTCTTATTAGGAGGCTAGAATTTGGGGATTTGGAAGAGAAAAAACGTGTATCTGCACTTTTGTTGCGGTGTATCGAGGCTAATGGACTTTGCAGGATCTATTTAGTGAAGAATATTGAAAAGCTTTATATTCTTGAGCTCTTACATTGCAAAACAGTTAATGCAAGAGCTAATGCAGTTTCATTGATGATAGAACTGATTTGTCTAAATAGGTTTGTGGTTGATGCTTAGTTTTTGGCCATTTAATTTAATTGTTTCGACTTTTTTCTCATAATTATTTATTTGGATGCAGGAGAATGACCATTAATTCATTTATAAGCGGCTTGCAAACGGAGGACATCGTGAACACGATGCATGTTCTTCTTGTGTATATGCAGAGCGTACCACCTGAAGAAAAAGCCACTATTGCTGTTCTTCTTTTACATTTTGAATTAATGGTATGTTTCTCAACATCTCATTCTTTAATGGCTCTTCTTTATATTTATTTTCTGTTGCTTTAGGGATGAATTAAGCTTTATTTTAAAACTATATCATACTAGGGATATATTTGTGGTGTAACGTTATCGAAAAGACTACCTAACAACAATTAATCTTTCAATGTCTGAAAGATCAAGATGTGTTTTCTGAATTTGACTGATTCAGATTTTTGTCGAGATAATTTTACCTTTCATCTAGTAGCATCTACTACCTTGCAAAACTTCTACAATATCAAGTTGTTTAAGAATTGGGACCGTTGGATGTCTCTAAATTTAGTTGTTCAGATAAACTAAATATTTCAAGAGAATAATGGAGGAAAGATGCCATAGAAGGGAATTTCCTCCCATGGATGGCATCGAAAAAATACACCCTCCATGATTTTTTCAGACGGTCGGCATTCATCATCTTCATCTTTATCATTTAAGATGTGGATACGCAAGATTTTATATGATTCTACCACTTTTTCACCGTTGATTTAGTAGGTGCAAAATTAACGGTCTACCGACAATAGAACTTTTTACATCGCTAATTCAATGGTGAAAAAGTGGTAGAATAACATGAAATTTGGTGTATTCACATCTTAGATGATAAAGAAGATGATGATGGCTGCCGATCGTCAAATAAAATATTGGATGATTAATTTTCATCAACGCCACATAAGGAAATTCCCTCATACGGCTTCTTTCCTCCATTATTCTCGTCAATTTGTTTAAGAATTCAAGTACAGGATCAGGATGGTTATACAAAATTTTGCATATCAGAACCATTTTTTCCAGCTGAATTTTGATATAAAGTATTGCAGGAAGAGCCCAAAAGGTATAGTATATACAGAGAAGAAGCTGTGGACAGCATCATACTGGCTCTTGATCTATGTTTATCTGATAAAAGATTCTTACTGAATTCTCGAAGAGTTCTTCATATGTTAGGTGGGCATTTCTCTAATTCTGGAGAGATACTGACCGAGACTTGGGTACTTAAGCAAGCGGGATTCTATGATGACTCTGGTCTTGACACTATCAATTATGATGTTGAAGCTGATGAACCTATATTAGAGGTATGATAAACTTCTAGTTCGGTGCTATTTTCTCTTGGATGTTGCAAAAGCCTAAAGGCTTGTGGTATCCCGTTTCAGGAAGAAAATGAAGAGGAAGAGGCAAGGGAAAGAGAGGAGTGGATGAAAAGTATAGCTTTAGTCCTTCTGGGTAGTGGAAAAAGATCATTCCTAGATACTCTATCTCGATGTCTAGGTTCGACAAACACAGAGTTATTGAAAATTTGCCTAACAACAACTGCATGGTTGAGTCATGCGCTTGCTTCTCTCCCTATTTCCGAGTTTCAACTCTCTGCATTCTTAGCTCTAATCCCCCGGCTAAAAGAAATCTTAGAGAACAGTCCTCAGATCGAGCATCGTGTGCTTGCGTCTTTCTCGATACTCAATTTTAGTAAAATTTCAGGTATTGTTGCATTGAATTCATGTGTCTTTATTAAGAATTAAGGGTTATATCTGAAAGTTGAAGGATTTAATCTCTGCATGCAGAGTGTAGAATCCTCCTCACAACATTTGCAGAGGAGATACATGACCCTCTGCATAATCTAGTTGAGGTGACTTGGGCAGCAAAGAATCTGTATGCTTCCATTTTTGAGGAAGAGTACCAAGAACATGCAGGCAATGATGGCACAAATTAGTTCTAATGAATAGATTTTGCCTGTACGATTTTGACAAGCTTTCTCCATTTTGCTGCATGTCCTAGTTCAATTGTATATACATACAGTGTAGGCTGTGTACCAGTCAGTTATTGTTGTATTAGAACCGATAGTTCAATGAGTATGTGTCAATGAGGCGTCTCGGTAGGAAACAACAAAAGCAAGAAAGCAAGAATACATGGCAACATTTGACATATATAACCAGAGTGCATGAGACAGAATGATGATAAATTTCTAATATAATTCTTTAGATGTAAATATTATATACAGTGTTCTAGTTTAATTAATAAGAATATATACAGTGTAGCAGTTAGTTATTATGGTATTGGAACCAATAAATTCAATGTATATGTCAACGAGGCATTGCAGTAGGAAACAATTCTAACAAGAAAGCAAGAAGGATGCATATAGCAATAGTCAGCATATATAACAAAAAGAGTGCATGATACAACACATTGATGAGATGATCGGTAAATTTCTAAGACAAGGGAACATTGACAATTAAACCAATGATCCACATAATTATGGATCCTATAATCCAACAAAAAATGAGGAACACTATGATACCGGCCAAAATGGTGGCGAGTGGTGGGCCATCTGAGATGCTATCAGCTTTTCCTTTGTCGGCATTAGAGTTTGGGGGAGGGCTACCACTTGAAGCGAACACTTTTGGCAGCTGACGCTTCAACTGAAGTCTTCCTACAGCATTCCCAAGCCTGAAAAAGGACCCTCAAGATTTTAATAACTTAAAGAGTTTATTGAAGCGATAACATTAAATATTAAGGGTCTGTTCGGATAATGAAGGAATATTGAAAAACTGGAAAACTGTTTTATAGAAGTATTTCCTAAGAATTTTTTTTGACACTCGTTTAGTTTGTTTGGTAATATTTTTGCCTAACCGAAAATCTTTCCCATGAAGGTTTTATGCTTGGTTTTGAATGGCAGTTCGCAATAAAACTAGAAAATTTAAATAAATTAATAATGGGATTTAGACCAGTAATAATAGCATGATTCCTATAAAATTATATGCATATGTTTTGAACATCCTTGTAGGCTGTGGGGAAAAAAAATTCCATTGCGTGGGCTGCTTTCACTACTTTCCTACAAACTTCCATCAAACAAACAGGCTCTAAGGGTATGTAAGTGTTCTGTCACAAGTATCTCAGTAACACAGATGGGCATGCTATAGTTAATGTGAAAGATAAAATTGTATGCACGGTGCATGCGAGCAGGATGAAGATCTCAGATGGCAAGATGGAGATGTGTTGAAATGTACAACACTTAATAGGAAGTATAAGGCGAACTTAATGTTAAAGCTCAAGGGTCTCCTGGAATTGACTCTTGATTTATTTTCCAGCTAAGAGTTGGGATATCAGATTTGATGTTTTTTCCCTTAGTGATTTGTTGTTTTCCCTATTTTATATTCACAAGGAGGAAGCTACCGAGTTTCTTGCGGCCAGTCATACATGTCGTACTAACGTATTAGCTGAGGTAATCATATTCCTTCATTCAATAACACAATAGTTCTGGCTGATGGCTGAGGCCTATAAATTGGGAAATGAGGACACAGCATACACCAACACTAAGACCAAAACACTGGCTAGACTTTCTCTCAAAGATAGATACAAGTCCATGAATGATCAAATGTAGCATACATTTTCTCAAGCATCGAGGCACACATGACTACATGTAGTTCTTGTTCAGTAGTGAAAAGGCCTAACCCTATCAGCTGGAGTGCAAGGGCCTAACCCTTACTACTCTAACAAATTATGCCCCAACTAGATCGATAATTCCACTGTTCTAGCAAGCTTCCACGATCAAATCTCTCATGGATCACAACTCATAAACTGCTTCAACCAAACAGGCCCCCGTGCGAAATACAATTCCATTTTTAGACCGTCCAAAGCACAATGGATTGCCTTGGTGACCCTCAGCTAAAATTAAGCATAACCTATAATCCTAATCTGTATGGCTTAATGTGTCAACTTAAAAAATTGCTTGCACAAGCAATTGGAGAATCTCAGCGAATGGCTCTTGAGAGCCGATTATATTTGGCATTGATAGTTTGATTCTAGGTACCATCTCAAAGCCATCCTTCTCTCTACATTCCTACAAATTTCATCACCTTCTCTCATATTTCCATTTTTTCCCCTAATTTTTGTTCTTGATTCTCAAGTGTAACGATGGCATTAACAGCCCTCATCTTTTTCTCTCCTTTGAGGGCAATACATTGTGCTAGCAAAACATTCTAACAAAACACCCTAAAAAGAAAGAAAAAAACCAGAAATTTATTTGAATAGAAGCTAGGGAATCGCCAATGAAAGCAAATACCTGTAGCTGTCGCGGAATTTGACGAGGGTTTGGGGAGGTGAAATGGCGGGAACTTCTTTGCGCGAGCGGAGGCGGCGAAACCCTAGAAACAAATTGGCGGGAACGGAGGAGGCAGCGGCCGCCATCAGCAGTGAAGAGAGAGAACGAGAGTTAGCGAGGATTTGGGAAAGCGAAGGGGACGAGGCGATCCACAAATAATAAAAGATCTAAATTTGGGTGATTCACTTATTTGTTTCTAGGGAAAATGGCATTTTTCTTGACAACAGATTAATTCTGACATTATTTAAACCGTTATTGCCAATTGGTAATAAAAATAAGGTTTTTTTTCATAGGAACCCAGATAAAGATTGATATTTCATTAAAAAAACGAAAAAGATGGCTTTACCCCCATGACAGTTAATTCTTAGCTTTTAAATAGATAATAAAGTTTTGCGAGAGTGGCCGAGAGAGAGAGGGTAGTTGAGTAAATAGAATTGTATATCTAAACCATGATTAATCCTACTCAAGGTGCAAGTTTGGCTACAATTACCAAGGAGTCTTCGTTATTCAGAGCAGGTTCAAAGGCTGCTTTTCAGAATCCCTGACTTTGGGAGTCTAATGCCACAAAACACATAAATTAAAAGGTTTTTTACCATACTAAAGTGCCTCAAAAAACATAACCGAAGCCATGTTTGGTTGCTAAACAACATAAAGTTAGCAAAAGCTGACTCCAAAATGCTAAACTATATCCCAACTCTTCTGTCTCCTCCTTCAATCTGATCAAAATCTTATAAACTTCGTGTTCGAAGTGTAGAGCCTGCAAACCACATTTTGCATCTTCATTGTCTCCGCATAAAAATATACCACAACTATCCTAACTCCTGTCCAAACGGGGTTTTGATTGGGTAGTTTTAGTAAGTAGGTATGTTTCGGGGGGCATTTTAGTAAAAACACAAATAAAAAACAGAACTTGTCCGAATATTGAGTTTGATCAAAAATCAAGCTTCGCATGATTTAATGAAGCTAGAAATTTCAACGAACCGCGTCATATTGCCATGCAAGCAAACACAAACTCCCCTTTACCTCTCCCTCTCCCTCTCTTCCAAGATTCAATTTCATGAAGAAATTTAGATTTCAAGTTATAAAGTGCTGACTTTTGAGCAATGGATCGATTCTTTTCTTCAACGTCGATCCAAAAATTTACCAAAGGTCCCATCTTTTCTCCTTCAAACCCGCTCATTTGATCCATTCTTCGATCCCGATCCATTTGCAAACCCTAAATTCCTCAAATTCGATCGAGATTGGTGCTTTCCGGCTTCATCATCTTCGATCTCAAGTAACAAAACTCTCAAAAACTCGGATTTTTTCTTCGATTTTTGATGGGATAATCGTTTCATGGGCAACACATGCCGTGGATCACTGCGGAGAAAGCATCCACAATATCCTGAGCCAACAGAGCCCTCAGTTTCTAGAAGAAGCAACAATCACAGGACTACCAACCCTTCCCAAATCTCGAATTTGTCGGAAACCCTGCCAAATCCTGCGCCAAAACCTCACCGGGAAACCCCTCGGCCCGTCATGAAGCGTGGAATCGATCTGGGAACTAATACGGTCCTCGGCCACAAAACCCCCAACATTCGTGATCTTTACATCCTCGGGCGAAAGCTCGGCCAAGGCCAATTTGGCACTACTTACCTGTGCACCGAAATCACGACAGGAATCGATTACGCTTGCAAATCGATATCGAAAAGGAAGCTCCTTGCGAAGGAGGACGTGGAGGATGTGAGAAGGGAGATTCAGATAATGCACCATCTGTCCGGGCACAAGAATGTGGTGCAGATCAAGGGAGCTTACGAGGATCCGCTTTATGTTCACATTGTGATGGAGTTGTGCGGGGGAGGAGAGCTCTTCGATAGGATTATAAAGAGGGGGCATTATAGCGAGAGGAAAGCTGCGGATATCACGAAGATCATCGTCGGGGTTGTGGAGGCATGCCATTCGCTCGGGGTGATGCATAGGGATCTCAAGCCGGAGAATTTCTTGCTGGTGAATAAGGATGATGATTTGTCGCTTAAAGCTATCGATTTTGGGCTGTCTGTGTTCTTCAAACCTGGTAAGGGAATTGAAAGGGTTGATATTGTGTGTCTGTTTAGCAAGATTTCTTTTGAATATGCATGGTTTGGATTTAGAATCTGATTTAATCTATTAAATTGTGGCAGAATAATGACTTGAGTCATGAGTAATCATCTGTTAGAGTATAATTATTTGGATTGTTCCGAATAATTCTAGTAAAATGAGTAATCATGAAAGATCAACCCTGTCTTGAATGTAAAACATATTATAAGATTAATGCGCCATAAGAAATCAAAATTTTAACTTGTTAGCAGAGGAGCATGCTAATTTAATCAGGGTCCTATTTTGATTAGATACAGTATTGTATTTATCACAATATATTATCCATTGTCGATGGTTCTATTATTACTATTATTTTCGTTGTTTCTAATCATACTTTAGGCCAAGTCGTGATCATAAAGGAATAGTAGCGAGGATATTTTTTTTCGGATTCTTTAGAAAATGGACATGATGGTATAGAATGGACTTCTAATGAATAATGATATATCAGAATCTAGTAGCTTCGGGAACTATTCATCTATTTCTGTTACAACAAAAGCAATTTATCCCAAATATTTGGGTCGGCCTCATCCATTACAATTCTCCAATGTGTTATCGGATGTCATATGCCTTCTAGTTGACACATTAACTCCCAGTGTCAATCACTGTTACAGATTTAAATCATTTTTAAGTGATCGTTTTATCCATATGCTGGAATGAATCCTATACACAACTACTTGATGCAATGTCCTAATGCTCTGCTTCTTTCGATTTGAGATTCTGCACATGTGGGCCCTGATAATCCATATTGTCGATTTAGATGGTATTGTGTGCATTAGTTAATACTTGATAAGAGAGACCTCCGGACGGCTACCTTCCCAAGTTTGTCACAAAGTTTGTCTGGGTTAAGTTTTTCCAGAAAGGTTCGGATTGAAGGTTGTTGATTTAGGGTAACCACATCCCTCTGTGATTTTCTACCTATATCATATTCACACTTTGAAATCCTTGAGATCTAATGAACTTTTGATTCATCTATATAGCTGTTAATGATAGCGGACCTGTTTCTCACTTCTACTTGGTTCTCATGCAACTTCAGGTCAGATATTCAGCGATGTGGTTGGGAGCCCATATTACGTGGCTCCTGAGGTACTATGCAAGCATTATGGACCAGAAGCTGATGTATGGACCGCCGGGGTGATACTTTACATATTGTTGAGCGGTGTACCGCCTTTTTGGGCAGGTATGAGACCTTACCTCATGTAATCCTGCTTATTTGATTTGGAACTTCAGGCTAATTCCTAAACCTGGTCTTATCTTCATCAGAAACACAACAAGGGATATTTGATGCGGTTTTAAAGGGAGTCATTGATTTTGAATCGGACCCATGGCCTTTGATATCCAACAGCGCTAAAGTCCTTATCAGAAAAATGCTTTGTTCCCGTCCTGCGGAGCGGCTGACAGCTCATGAAGTACTATGTATGTTGATTTTTTTCATCTCATACCTGGGAAAAAAACCTCTCTTTCTATTTATATTATATGTAATTTATTTCTTTAATGAAAAATAATTTATGCAACTCTAGGCAGTATAGGCAGTATAAATTTGACAACCTAAAACAGAAACAAACTTCATCCCAGTTCTCTAATAAACAATAAATTCAAGGTTGAGTTGTCTTATGTATGGGCTCCCTAAGGGAGCTCAGAATATGTGACAGCAACTTCTTAGCTTTATACCAATTGGGCATAGTTCATACGGTAAGAATTTCCTCTCCAAAGTGAGAGGTCGTTGGTTCAATTCCTGAAGAGGTGGCATCCCAAAATGATATAAAAAATAAAAAAAATTCTTAGCTCTATAAATTTATCATGATCATCTGATAAGGAAGCCCAGAATATGTGACAGTAACTTTACTCATTGTAAAATAACACAACAAACTAAAGTGCAGTATATTCAATCTTTGAAAGATTGTGCTACAGGATGAAACATTGCCTTCTTCAAGTTTTATTTTCTCTGAAATCTCAAATACTCCCAATTAGACCTGCTAAATACCAATTCTAATACTTAACCATACAAATCATTACAATTCTACCACCCAATATTTATCTGATGAAAACTCATAAACCGATGATGACTATGGCCAATAATTAATGAAACAAAGATTTCCGTATTTAACAGACTCCTATTGAGAATCAAACTATATTCCAGCAAGAAGCCTGCCTAATTAATGCAATGCAGTGATCAAACGATTCACGGTACAATTAAGCAATTTAAAGTTATTGAATGGTTTTGTGACATCATGTGTTGTTTCCCTTGCCCAGCTAATCCCTGGATCTGTGAAAATGGAGTTGCTCCTGACAGAGCTTTGGATCCAGCAGTTCTTTCTCGCCTCAAACAATTCTCAGCGATGAATAAGTTGAAGAAGATGGCTTTACGAGTAAGTACCTTTTTTCTGAGAAATTATGTAGCTAGTCTTTCAGTAAGCTTATCCACTTCAGGAAAGTAGTTTGCTATATTGCTATTATGCTATCAGTTGTTTTTCACATTCAGCACGGATGAAATCCTTATCTAATTATATTTTACGAGGCAACTTATAATATTTTGTTGTGCATCTTCAACAGGTAATTGCCGAAAGACTTTCAGAGGAGGAAATTGCTGGATTAAGAGAAATGTTCACAGCAATGGACTCGGACGACAGTGGTGCAATTACATTCGATGAACTGAAGGAAGGTCTGAGAAAATATGGTTCTACATTGAAAGATACTGACATACGCGATCTTATGGATGCAGTAAGTCTATTGATATAGTTTCAATAGTAATAGCTTAAATAT